>OY744476.1:116346250-116571250 GCA_963556175.1 Tipula confusa
CCTTCTCATCAAGGTCCGAGTGATGAAGATTCCAGTTCTAAGGAATGTTGTGATCATTGATGATTTACCAACCAGGCTTTTAAATGCTAAACCGGTTTTCTTTTATATGAACACTTTATAACCGCAAAAAAGTTAAACTAGAAGACCATCAAAAAGGAACAGCTGTGATTGATGGTGACTCTTTCAACCGTCTATTAATTTTTGAAATAAATTCGCATACGAAACTTTTAATCGATATCTGAGCCAATATTTTCATTATACCACCAAAATTCACTAAAATTAAGCCACTAATTTCATAACAAAATTCCAAATTTAGATAATGACCGGTTAGTTGTGCATTTATTTGGAAATGTTTAGTGGCTGAAGTGTCGATGCCTATCATCGGAGAAAATTTGCTAAACTAATCTAAATTAGTAGATGACAAAGACAGAGGCTTGGGACTAGTACTTTCGACCAGCTACGATCACACTGTTTAAAGCATTGACCGAACAGCACTACCACAGAACAGAAACCACATGACCACCGATAGCCTGTAATACTCGATGATAAGCACCGAACGAACCATTAATCGAAAGGAAGAAGTTCAAGACAATGATGGTGCAAAGAATTTATAGGCCAATGAAAAGGTCCTGGCATAGTCCTTCACATTTGGTAAAGAAGAAAATTGGTGGAAAATTCCGATTGAATCATCTATAATATTCGTAAAACAGCCCTTTTAACTCCTTTTGATTTATTTGAGTTCAATAAAAAATTTTCGGTCTTAGGATTGCTGCACAACTTTTTCAGAGATTTATGCAATAGTAATTACGTCTAAATCTTTAAAAGAACATCTAGAAATTAAGACGTACATCCGACTTTTACGGCGCTAATAAAAATAATGATCGACGCATCAGGCACAACAATTGGGAAAGTAGTAAAGTAGTATATTTCGCACGCATGGAAGCCAGTATGGTGCGCAGTAAAGATATAGTGCCTCTGACAGAGAGTTATTTGCAGCTTATTCTATCATTAAGCTCCTCGCCAATTTCAAATTGTGCTTGAACACAATTCAGGCAATAAAATCAATGTTGTTACAGATTCCTTCTTAAATTAAAAGACGAAAGTATCATGGCACATCATTACTCCTCTCGGTTCTTATAAAGTATAAGAAATTGATAATGGTCATTTGACCATTATCAATTTCTATCATTCAACAATATCGCGTAACGTTAATAGGTCGATACACAAGATGAAATTCTACAAGATCACTTTACCGAAATTACACCTGTACCAGCGTCGCGTTTATCCTTTACAGTGAAATTTCAACAATTCCTAACAAGCGAAACACACTTGTTTCATATTGTTTGGTTTTTACTGTTAACTAGTACTAAAAATTGCTTTCGAAATCTTCTTACTATTCCAAATGGTCAAGCGTAAGGTGGATTTAAAGTCACTTTCACTTTATCAACTCTTATAAATACAATAGAGCATTGATCTAATGATTTTGGTATAAATCCTTCTAATTTTTGCAGATGAGTTTCTACCAGTCTTAAACTAGTAGGTTCTCAATATCGGGTTTTGCTGACCCTGAAAAAAATCGCCAGGAATTTGAAGTGTCTGACCATAAACCATCTCGGCGAGTAAACATTTTAAGTCATCTTTGACAGTGACTCTAATACCTAACATTACAATTGGAAGTTCTTTACTCTAGTCCATAGTATATTATACAACGAGCAACTAAAGATGATTTTAATCTATAGAACCTCTTTCCCATGCCATTTGACTGTGGGTGGTATAAAGTGGTTCAGAGCCCAGTATTGTGTAAAAAGTTTCAAATAGTTAACCTTGAACCGTTGTGATTGTCAATGAATCGCCGAACCTAAAAACATATTCACTTATAAATGTTTTAGCAACCATCTCACAAACGAACTAAAGGTATGTTAACACTGCATGGCAGGGTATTTGTGTCCCGATGTGTTTTACATTTTTAGCAATTAACCTTTATATGTTTGGCCAAAAATACCGTTTAGTAACCATTTTCTTTGTGGCACGTAATTGGCTGCCGCGAATTTTCAAGAAACTGTTCTAAGACAGCACCGACTACAAAAACGTTTGATGCATCCGTAGTAATGTTAAATCTTGCATTATCTATTGTATATACTTGTAATGTTATGTTTGCTAGAAGAGTTTCTATTTAAACGAATGCTGTTTAACTTTCATCTGGCACGGGAAATTTTCCTTACCTATATATTTTGATCGTTTTGAGATTAAAAGTTTGATATCGGTGATAGATTGGTTTAATTGTAAAACCGAATATATCCAATCTCTCAAATAATAATCGGTCGGTAAATCGTCGCTAACACATCATTCGCTAAATTGAAATTTTTTTTTATTCCCTGCCCAAAACAGTTAGCACTGCTACCTGAAAGATCTTTTGTGCTATTGAGATTTGTTAGTCCAGGAGCTTCTCTACCTTCCTAATAAAGGTGATAATGCTGCGTGTAGAGGCCAATCTGCAGTTTCTATCTCTTCTAAACTGAGTCGGCACTCCGTCTCTGAGGACAGATTCATTTTGTGCAAATGATATCTCAGGTTGCAGTGACCCGAAAGAAAACTACTAGCTTCCTAATATTTCCTTTACTTCAATTGACGGCCAAGTTCTTGTGATGAAATGATGAAATGGATGCCACAGAAAGGCTCAGGGTCATTTGGTGCAGCTTATGAGCCTGCCCCCGCAAGTTCGTCGGCTATCTCATTTCCAATGATACCCCTGTCCTTTGAAGAATCGCTGGGAAGATTCCATCTCCACCTGGAGCCTTGAACGGCTAAAAGGAGTAAATGGCCCATTTGATTTTTTCCGGAGTAAAAAGCTTACCGGATGAGCTATTAACTCAACCCACATTTGCACCCTTATGTGTTCCAAATATAGGGTTAGTTATTGTATTTGTGTTGCATACAGTGCATCCCGGAAAGTGCACTTGAAGCAAGGTTTCGAGTGACTCTTTGCGACCCGATGTATAGTTACCATCGGATTTCAAAAAAGCCCAATCTCGTTGGACTGGTCCTTAGCTAGAATTTTATGGAGTCGAGCAGCTGTAGGTATATCCTCACACATATTACCACAATTTTTCCTCCACGTAAGGCATTTGGAATGCCTTAGTTCAGTATTGTTATTTGTTAGGGCTTGCCTATATTCATTCCACTCATTAGAATGCTTTGCCCTATTAAATAATTTCCTAACCCTTCTACAGAGTTTAGTCAGCTGCTCGTTCCACCATGGAACTTTGCGATTAACCGCAACGTTACGCGCCACATATATTGACTATACTGACATTATCAATATAGGTAAAAAGAAAATTAAATCTAGCTGTTACTTCATTCATAAAACGGTGGAAAGTTTGACCAGCATTCCGCAAACCGAATCCTCTTCTTTGAAATTCAAACAAACCGAATTATTGGATGTGGTTTGTAAATGTTTTATTCGGCAATGGGTATTTGGTGATAAAGGCCCTATAAAGGTTAATTTTAGAAAATACTTTCATCCTGCAAATTCATACTAATTGAGTTTAATCAGCAGTCTTTGCACTAATCTGTTAAATTTTTATTCCCAAGGTGACAACTAACGAAACTGGTCATGACGGTAGACGGCTGATCCCTTATTCTGACATATGATTATTTCAGTTGCTTATAAAGATCGCTTAGAAAAATTTGTTCCTATTTGGATAAACCAAATATATAAACTATTTGACCAAAAGTACCCTTTTAAAATCGAATGGGCACAGGATGATTCAAATATGATTATTTGCATAGTCAGATGAGTGCATTTAATACCTAAAAAAATTGGAACTTGCTAGATTTGAAGTAAACCCAGAGCCGATGGTGTGAGCATACAAACATCATAAAAAAATCATTAACTACTGTCTCATATCGAAACAAACCAACCAAGTGAACCAATCAAATATTCTGTCTCCATACCTAATTTTCGATTAATCTACAAACTTTTTAGTTTCTCCCCGAAATATAAACCAAACCAACCCAAAAAAAAAAAGTTTTACCCTAGAAAGATTTCACCAACAATTTTTTTTTTGCGTTGTCTGTTAGTTTTATTACTATAGTTTCAATAAAGTTGTTGTTCCTATCGTAAAACTTTAGTATAGTTGAAGTTTTTTGTTGTTTTATAGTTTGTTAGGCATGGTATAATTTGAACGGTTTTATTTCATGAATTTCAATTTTTATTCATATCATTGATTTCAAATCATCGTTATTTTGGTTATTTATTATGCACTGCTGCATTTGTACGTTTCAAATTTACTATTCGATATGTGCGAGTCGGGATATTTTTTGTGGATTCATAAATTTACATATCGAATAAAATTGTAATTTTTTACTGTAGATATAGCCGGTTTCCGGCCGGAATAGGTTAATAGAAATTGACATTATAAAGTAACATTATTATAATACTCGGTGGATTATGTTCATGTTTTCCGATAAACGATATTGCATTTTGATGTTTGGTTTTTCATGAAGATACGTAATCATTTTTCTTTAATTGTCTTAAAGAAAACCTTTTGCATTTTCATTGCCAATTTTTTTTTTTATTTTTTCCGTTTATTGCCAAATTTCTGTTATTAAAATGCTTATATATAGCATAACATAAACAAGCTTTTAGAGTCATTTGATTCAACGTACTTTCTCTGTGATCCGTTCGTAAATGGAATTTTCGGTTATAGAGGTATTTATGGACATGCTTTTCGCATTTCACTACAGCCAATAAAATTCCTTGCGAGCTACACAATAGTTACGTTCCGATTTTGCTCTGAATACCTCCTATACCATCTTTGCTTGCGTCGGTTTCTAAACTAAACTTGGAGTTGGATATAGGAATGTCCAATATTATTGCTAATCCTAGCACAAATCGTCTGTAGTATTCTCGCATACTCGCAAAAACTCCGTAAATCATGTATATAAGTTTTTGGGTCTTAGCCATTCCTTTACTGCTGTAATCTTTTCTTCATCGGTAAGAATTCCATTTATGGGACTCAATATTTTACTTCAGTTCGGAATAGCTTGCACTTCTTTAGACTTAATTTTAACCTCCTCAGATTGTATCCGATCCAAAATTTCTGCTAAATTCTTTATGTGCAAGTCTTTTCCCATGATGATCGTTCAAATATACTAGGCATGTTTTCCAGTGGAGTCCTTTTAGTACATGTTTTATCAGTCGTTCAAACACCAATCGTGAACTACATAGGCTGTTGGACGAATCGATGACTTCAGCAGTTCTTGACGAATTGTCATCTCTGTTCTAGTGTCGATTTAGTGTTTAACCATCTTGCACCTTCCATTACTTTCCAATGTGCTCCAGAAAATGAACATATTCGGCAAATAACTGATGTGCAGAACTTTTTCAAACTATGAGAAGACCTTCGGTTCATTTCTGTTTAAGTTGTTTTACAATTTACAATTTTCTTTTACTCTTGTGTGTCGGTTCTGTTAATTTCACTGTTCTGCTTGCATATCAAATTGTCGATACCTCTTTACATTTACTGATGATTGACTACTTCTTATTGGTTTTTGTTTCGTCCGTGGGATTTATAGGGCTGTTTGAATAGTTGCGCAAGGTAACTTCAAACCATCATTAGTGTTTCTCCGGACAATATAGTGCGTCCTGCTCATTAATCCAGTGTTATTCATTCACTGCTCTTTGCTAATCTGGAAACTGGAATTAAGATTACGGGGTTCTCGGTTGTGAGAACCACCTTCCATCCCTTTAAACTGCACTTTATTGCAGCTTAACAACTTCGACGTTATCTGGCCATCTTTCTTGGCTAACCTCCTTTCAACGCCTGATGCCATGCATCTTTGAACAATTTTATCTGGATCTTTACGCCGATCGCTTGCTAGTCATGGTAGTATCTATACCTCCACTCGTCGAATTTTCGTTGATTGCTTTGGAATGGCTTGCACCGTTTTGTCTGCTAACGCACAAGCGATGGTCCTATTGCCTTAGGTGACCTTATCACTGCACTGAATGTCGCCGAATCGCATATCCTAGACTCTACAAAAAAATTTCAGGCTGGACAATCCCATCCGTAAAATGTCAACAACAAATAATTAGTCCTACAAAATATAATCGCTAAATAGAACCGCAAAATAGAACAATCGCTTACTTGAAAGGAAACGGAGTTTAGGTGTGGAACTTGGAAATTGAGCCAGCGACAAGATCGAAAATCGAGCCCGGTTTGGCGGAAAATGTGTAACCTCTATTTTAATCATGTATATTCTGTAGCAAAATATAAATTTTAGCATGTCTATTTTTCTTATGAGATTATTCCAAATCAAGGCATATTTTGTTTTATCTGCCAATTTGTTTTATCCAGTGTACTGTTATCAAAACAAAAACAAACTGAGATGAAAGAGATTCAGTACCGCTTATTAATCAAAGAGCGTTTTAAATGTCGTTTCAAGGCCAAATTTTCCTTTTTGAAAGTAATACATATGTTTGGTATATGCTTATATAGATCATGCATGGAAATAGAATCGGTATTTGATTTGATCGATCGATACATTGGAGGAATGTCGGTCTTCCATAATCTGAAAATTGAGTTTTTCGTATAAAACGATAGTTTTATCGGTATATTTTTATGTGCAAGAATGTTACAATTAAAACACGCACATAAAACCAGCAGATGGCAGTAGTGCCTCTATCAAGTTATCAAATATTTTATTGTTCTTTGCTACAACACTGTCACAAATTAAAAAACAAAAATTTTAGTTTTAAATATTTTCGTGATCAGTATCACATTTAGATTTGGAACAATATACCTTTACCGTAAGTATTTCTGTATCGTGCTATAGAAAATAATTTTTGGATTAACTGGAATAAACTACATTTTTGTAGAATGAAATGAAACTACCTTACTTAGGTATGCTCAAAGTTCCTGTATTAAATAGGCTAAGGCAAAATCTGCTACGGTTATCATGGGGTTTGGTTTGATAAGCAAGCTAACATGAAATTTAAATTTTCAAACGCGATTTCCCTACATTTATATTTTTTGAATTGTGCTGGTATTCTTCCAAGGCGTAATGACTAGTTTCACAAATTATTCACTGTTACAAAATAGACTAGAGACTCCTTTAAAATAATTAAGGTAACTCCAAAGAGTCCAGTCTGGTTTAAATTACGGAATTCAAGCGGTGGGCTACTAAAAAGAACTTATATAGAGTTAAAGTTTAAACTTTTTTGTTTTTAAATTCCGTTTAGTCGACTTATTTATACAAGGCCGTGTTTTTTTTTGATATCGGAGAAATCGGAGAGATCAGAGAGATTATTTATCGGATATATCTGATAATTTTTTTCTCCGATTTTTATCTATCAGATCGAAAAAAAAATTTTTTGTGTTATTTTTTAGTACCAAAAATAATAAATTATTTTATGAATTTCAGCATTAAACTCCCTAAATTAAAGTTTTATTTGTCACCTGATAGCTCAACATTAATCGGAGTCGCCATTTTAGAATTTACTAAAAAATATAAAATAATCTGTACATTTTTTCAGAGTAAAAAGATCGTATCCGATAATTATCGGAGCGTAAAAAAAAACGACACAGAGAGATAATTTTTTTCTCGGATATTAAAAAAAAACGCATATCTGAAAATTTGACAGTAAATTTATCTCTCCGATTTCTCCGACATCAAAAAAAAACAGACCCCAAGTAGATAAATGAATTGCTGAACAGCTGTTGTTAAGCAAACGGTGTTGTGTTTACATTTTAGTGTGTTCGGTCGGAAGGTTAATACACTGCAATTCGGAGGTACTATTGTGGACACATCATTGTTTGCTGGTCTAACGCTGTTCTTGCGTTCTTTAAGTTTGAGTCTCTGTATTCCTGTATCATGAAGAGAGTGTTCTCTCTTCAGTTTTGCAATATTCATGCATTGGAGATAAACTTTGCAGCCGTGGAACACCATATAGCTTCCACAAAACCAGCGGTTCTACTTCTCACCGAGACCAAAATTTTGGACTCCGGTGATTCTTTGGCCATCGGTATTAAGGGTTATTCCTTAATCTTTTGGCTTATTCACCTTAGGGGCTGGCCATGTATATCCGCAACGATATACCTTTTTCGTTTCCCAGTTTTTTTAGGCCAAAGCACGAATAATGAGTTTAGCTTCATTTGGGATGGAGTTCATATCTTGAAACACCCCCTCTTCCTATGTGGTCTCTATCGAAGCCCAAATATCGCAAACTGATCTGCTCATTTTGGGTTTGATACTCTGTCAGACTCCATTGAGCGCATCCTTCAGAAATCACCAAATACTGAAATCGATGTGGCAGGTGATTTCAATGTCCACAATGATAAGTGGCTTCCTTATTGTAAGTCCGTAACACCGGCTGGTGAGGCAGCTGAAATGTTTGCAGCTTATAACCAACTCACATAACTTAAAGATCAGCCTACGAGGATACCAGATCGGGTCAACGATACCGATCATTTACTGGATCTGCTTTTAACTTCTCATGCGGAGAAATACAGTATCTCCGTCAGTTCTCCTTTGGGAAACTCTAGCCATCGGCTTATTACAGTGGAATTTCCAATGTCGTAGTCATGCCAAATGAATGTTCCGCCTAAACGTCGATTATGGCACTGTAACAGGGCGGACTGGAAAGGAATGATCAAGTTCTTTCAAAAGTTCGAATGGTACTCTTGTTTTGCCTTCGGTAATATTGACAATGCAGCAATTCTGGTTTCGACTGTCATTTTCACGAGAATGGAACAGTTCACTCCCTCCAGTCTCTCTAAGCCAAATAAAAAAAATCAGGTAATCCTTGGCATAATCATGACTGTAGAACAACAATCGCCAATAAAGAAGCCTCTCGCCGCAAATATGTTAAGAACCCGTTAAATGAAAATTTAGCTATATTTAAGGCGGCTAGAAATCTGTCAACGCAAACAGTGTCCCAAGTTAAAAGAAAATATCAAAAAAAAGTTCGAGAAGAGTTGCGGCAGGTCTTAAAGCAGGGCCATAGCAATCGGACCTTTTAGTCGTTTGCCTGCAAAGTAGAGGAAAACTTCTTGAACAGTATAGGGAATCATCAATACCACATCTGAAAGATGGGGACTATATCTTTTCTATAGCTCAAGAAAAATCCAATCTCTTCGCCCGAAAACTTGCAGCAAACTCTAATTTACCTAATTCTAACTTCATCGATTCGCCGCATTATATTTAGATCTAGAGTTGTCGCTAAAGTCCTTGCAAGCAATAACACCAACAAGTCAGCCGGTCCGGATTGTATTCCCCCAATTGTCCTCAAATATTGCTGTAAATCCCTGTCTAAGCCACTTCATGTCTGTTTCACCGATCTATGTCTTCTGGCATTTTCCCTTCCATCTAAAAAACTGCTAATATACATCCTGTGCCAAAAAAGGGCAGTAAATCAGACCCTTCAAATTATCGCCCAATCGCTATCGTCTCGGTGCTTTTTAAAGAACTTGAGACCATAATAAACTTCCAGCTGATGAAATATTTGGAAGCTAATCATCTAATTTCTGATCGTCAGTATGGTTTTCGCGGAGGGCGTTCAGCAGGTGTTTTATTGTTGTTACTGAACAATGGAACAGAAGCATTCACCAATCTGGTGAATCTCAAGTCATTGCACTCGATATCTCAAAAGCATTTGATCGCGTGTGGCACAAGGGTTTGCTGTGTAAATTGAGGGCATTTGGCCTCTACGGTTCGTTAATTTTATGGATTGAGAATTTTCTGCTTTGTCGCAAAATCCAAGTGTCGCAAAATCAACATCTTATAAACGCTGTTGTTCCTCAGGGGTCCGTTCTCCAACCCTTTTTCTAATTTTCATCAGTGATCTTCTATCAGCAACTCTCAATCCAATATACTCCTATGCTGATGACAGCTCACTTTCCACCTCTTACAGTTTACCTTCATCTTCATCGCGAAACGATGTTCTCGCAGAAAGAATGGCTATGAATGATCGCCTTACGCGAGATCTCAATTCCATTCTTAAATGAGGTGAATCCAACTGGGTTGAATTTAATCCCAACAGATTTCAATCCTGTTTTTTCTGGCTGAAATGATGGTTATTCACTATCATTTTTGACTGGTGAATCCAGCTTGGCTACGTCTGACACATTTGAGATTCTCAGTTTAACTATTTCAAAGAGAATATCTTAGGCCGAACAAATAAACAAAGCAGCGATTGGTGCAGCCAAATGTCTTGGATTTCTACGACGATATAAGTTTTACTTTAATCCATCCGAAATACTTACAATATATAAGACCTACATAAGACCCAGGTTGGAGTATAATTCTCATATTTGGGCTGGAGCACCTCATTTAACTGCACTCGATCGGGTCCAAAACCGAGCATCTCAAATGATTGAAGACTTAAAATTATTATGTGATTTTGATTTTCTTTCCCATAGGCGTAATGTGGAAGCCTTATGCGTGTTTTACAAGTAATTTCATGGTCATTGTTCATCGGAACTTTATAAATTTATGCCTGGTTTGTCAAAGCCCGCGCGTAATTTAAGACGCCTGAAACACTGATAAAATCTGGAAATTAAATTCGCGAAGAAGATCCAATCAGATTGGAAAAATATGTATTGAGCAGCCGTCATATGCAGATATTTACAGAGCATTTTGGTAATTGGGAGCTGGTACAGTCTTTGGAAAGTAATGCGTTATTACCGCACGTTTAGTCCAAAAAATAGCTTAAAGCTACAGATATTGATGCAGTAAATACTGAGTTTGAATTCCAATAGTAAAGTGACAAATGGAAAACACCCTACACTCTCACTTATATTTCATTTAATCTTTTTCCATGAAAATACCTGTAATGGCATAAAGACACCAGAAAAGCAGTTTGCGTTCAGACCCACATAAATCCGAAATACTTTTCTATCTTTTGATAAAGTTTTGGTCGAAAGTGGCTTTAATTCGTAGAGTCACCATGATTGTGTCCATAAATCTCTATTATATCATATATATGATAATCATGTTCATTGTTTTTTGGAAAATGTATCATTTTCCAATTAAAAATGTGTATTATATTGTATAATTGTAAGCGAACAGTGAAACATATATTTTTAACTATATACTCAAAAATAAAGTTGTAAACAACGTAATTACAAAAAAAAAGTAATTTCCCGAAATAGTTGGCAACTGGAAACTCCAATAAATTATAAAAAAAAAAATAATTAATTTGTATTCTGCTCCTACAAAACTGGTTATTGTTCCGTCATGATGATAATGGTGGCCGTAAATTTATAGGTTCGATGTAATCATACATTTTTAGTTTTAATTGTGATACGTTCATATAAAAAAAATTGGAACTACGAGTATGTACAGGGTGTTTCAAAATTAACCTGCAAAGATTTAAGATGTTATACATATTTTATATTTTTGTGAATCAGAAGAAATGTAGTATTTGTGTTCGAAATACTCTAGACTTACCGACTACTTAGTTTACAGTTATAAGAGACCTCCTATAGTATTGTATTTTTAACAGTACATGCAACATGAGTCAGACAATTTTTTTGTTTATTTGCTTTTATTATTTAGTCAACCAGTGTTTTATGTGGATTTCTCCGACAAATATCGTATATTCATCAAATCTAATGCCGATTATATTCTTATGAAGAATCCTTTAATGCATTGACAAAAAATATATATCACTTTCAAGAAAACTAAATTGACCTTGAGATTAATTGAAATTCCCCACCTTACCGGGCCTAGTCCCACTCTCCTTGCTGATTTTTTTGTTATATTTCGTATACCAAGCAATAAATTGTAGAATGTATCTTTGGTAATAACAAATGAATTATAGAATCTATTAGACCAAATGGCCATTTGTCAGAAACAAGCACCCAAAGAAGATTAAAAGGAAGAAGCCGATTTGAAAAAGCTCAGTTCAATTCTATAGAACTTTTTGTAGTGGCACTTATTCGTTGCAAACAGTGGAAAATTACAATTGAATAATTTCCTTTTGCAGGATCTTTGTTGTTATAAAGTTTAGACTTTAATAATTCGGCATCATCAAATTTAAACATAAGCTCGTTTTATAAGAATTTTATAGGAAAAGCACATATGGAAGCAAATATAATAACATCAAAACCGACATCTGCTTCCATTAGGCATAAAAACCTCTTAAATTGTTTCAAAACAAAGTCTGGGGTACAGCACAACTCATTTTGAGCTAGAGCTCATTTATACGAGATGAAGTAATAATAATTATAACAATAAAATAACAAGTAACATAAAAATTTAAAAAAAAAAAAAGAACTACGTATTGCCAATTGCCACGCCACTCTAAAAATTTTAACTTAAATAATTTGGACGAACCTAGTCTTTTAAATTCAAGTGGAATGGAATTCCAGAGAGAAATTCCCCTAACGAAAAAGGATTTGTTTAACAATGTGCACAAATTTTTTGGTGGAAGTAACCATAAGTTAGCCGAATGAAACCTACTAAACAACAACTTCCTATACAAATAAATAGGCTGCTTAGTTTGAAAATAAAACGACAAACGCGAATTTCAAAAAAGGTAAATAAACTACATCCTAAAACAACATTAGAATAAGGAGAAATATGATCGAATTTTCTAATACTAAAAATAAACCTTGTACAAGTATTGAAACATCTTTGAAGAATACTCATATTCTCCTGAAGTAATCCAAACAAAACTACATCACCATAAATAAACTGAGGGAAAATATAAGACATAAACATTCTTCGAAAGGACGAAGTATCAAGAGGTTTCTTATAAATAATAATAGACTGAGATTTACAGAGTCTTGATCTAAACGACTGTTTCTATATATTTGGACATCATCAGCAAAAATATGTATAGAGCAATAGTGAATAGAGGATTCTATGTCATTAATGTACATAGAAACCAATAAGGGACCCAGCACTGATCCCTGAGGTACGCCGGAAGTAACTGGAAGGAAATCTGATAAGCTATCACTGAAATAAACTGCCTGAGAACGATTAGAAAGGTAATTGAGAACTAATTTGGCGACGGGCGAACACTTATCGACTTATTGGTCGAAAATGAGATAGTTCAGAAGGATTGCTAATCTTTGGGATAGGAATAATTTTACTAAGCTTCCACTGGTCAGGAAAGGAAGAGGACGTAAGGATAAAATTAAAAATATGTAACAAGTACTTTGAAACGAAAGGGAAAACTCGTTTTACGAATTTTAAACTGATATCCAAACCAGAGAATTCCGACTTAACCTTCCAAATAGTGAAATGTAACTCATCGAGCGAATTATTTGAGAACGAAAATGAATTAGAGGACTCGTCAGAAAGTAATTCGACTGTATTACTACCAGAGTTCAGTTTGGTGCTAAAAAAACTATTTAATTCATTTGGCTTGAAAACCTCATGATATTCCGCATCTACCAAGTCCCAAATTTATAACATTACCTTGGGAGGAAGAGAGAGATATATCTTATCTTTAAAAAATGTATATTTAGATAACCTGTAACGCGTACCTTGTGGTACGCGCTACAATCTGTGACCACCGCTGATGAATTTTCCTCTCTTTATAATGATTTCTGTGTGTTGTGTTTGTGTACCCGCTCACTTCTCTTACTTTCGTTTCACAACTTGAGTAACGGGATGTGAGTGGGTGTACAAATGCATACTTGCGGAAAGCATTGTAAAGAGAGGAGAATTCATATTCACCGGTATAATTATATATAAATGCGTCCATTGCCATGCGGGGGATCAGTCGATAATTAAATTTTATAAAGAGAGTCGAAATTTATTGGTGGTTAGTTGAACCACGCTTGATAGTCGAGATTTATTTGTGGTTAGTGATAGTGAGTTTTTTGCAAAAATCGAGTTTTATATGCGAATTAAAATAAATTAAATAAAAATATTATAACTAAAGAAACAAAAACTTATAAAATTTAGTTTTCTAAATTAAATAAAAAGGAAAAACCAAATTTGTGAAGTAGAAAAAAATATAGTTCAATAGATTAACTAACAGTATTATAGAAATAAAAAAAAAATTTAGTTTGTTAAATTAAATAAAAATTAAAAATATCTTATTGTATTTGAAAATATACACATTTATTACATAGGCATAGACCTATATATATATTATTGAAAAAATTTTTTAAAATTTGTAAAAGTGAGCAAACGTGGTTCGAGTGAATTAATGCACCATCAGCTGGACACCGTAATAAACGAACTATTACAACTACAACAATAATAGTTACAACAATAATAGTTACAACCATAATAATAATAATAACCAACACAACAATAATCCTAACAACACCGACGTTATAATCCTAATTATAATACTTAACGTAAAATTGAGCTGCAGAACGTCAACAACAACAACAACAATAACAAATTGAACATCAAATTCATATTATACAAATTTAATTTTAAGGCTCATGTTGGTGGAGGGGTAAGATTAAGATTTGTATTTTTTTTTATTTTTTTTGGTGTTGGTAATTTAGATAAGTCGTAGTTAAGTTTTTTTTTTGTATTTTTTATAGTTAAGTTAGTTAAGGATTTATTTTGTTGTTTTTCTTGTTGATAATTTTTTTCATTATTTTTTTTTTCTAATTAAATTTATTTGAATTTTATAATGTCAAAATAATTGGTTTATTGTGAGGATGTGATGATCTCGACGGTTCGGTCTCATGCGTGTGGGGGCGCATGATGGCCGAAGGGTGAGTATATCCACTCTCCCACCTTTTTTTTCCTTCCTTTTCCTTTCCTGTTTTCCATCCCGCGGTTTTTCAAGCTTTGGACCATGCTGGGCAAATCCCACGCCCATCACTCCCTGAGTTCTAGCCGGCTCAATAACCGCGCTCAGCCTCTGGTCCGAAGATTCTGTTAACGCCATCGGGGTGCGGATCTCAATGGTGTCGTTTTAATGACATCAATTGGGACTCGCACCTTGATCCGTTACAAACCTAATTAACCCTACATCCCTATTACGCGCCTGCTTATAATCAAAGTGGGACTGGAAATTAGGGTACTTTTTCCATAAACGATATTTGCTAACCCTAACACAAATAGCATTAGAAATTTCCTGACACCACCAAGGTGGAGATTTTGGTTTTAAAGTAATGGTTCTCAACGGAATACAAGACTCAAAAACGAAACCAAGATAACTGTTGAAAATTTCGATTTGTCTAGCAAAAGAACTAACAGAAAAGATACCATACCCTTCCAAGTAAACGAAGAACAAGCTAATTAAAGACAGGAATCATCTAACCTAGAATAATCCCTAAAGCTAAAGCTTCTAGACTTTGGCGGAGAATAACAATTAACGGAAAAAATTAAAAGATCATGATAGGAGCCTATACCAAGGGACAACTGATTGAAAAAACAAATAGGGCTATAACTAAAGGAAACAATATGGTCAAGGGAATGAGAAATACCACTAGCGATTGGACAACAAAAAGTTGGTGCAACAGTGTTATAAACGGATAAATTAAGACTATCTTCATCAAATGTTCGTTTATAATACTATCCGAATATCTATATAGCTCTTGCACAGAATATCTATATAGCTCAGACTTTGTTCTTTTTTAATACAATAGGAAGAATTGCATTTTTTTACCAAGAAAAATACCATCCGAACCGGTCAAGCAGTAATTAAATGTTAGCGATAATTCATAAACATTCCTTGATGTTAGTTATTAAATTATTAAAGAAGTTGAAAGCGGGAGACACCAGGTGTTGTACCTCAATGGGGGAATTACTTTATGGCTAAGAATTGCAAGGAACACATGGATAATTAAAACACACTTTCAGTTTTGCGTCTTCGATTTGACTATAGCTACATAGAGGCTAAGTACCAACATTGTTGCTGGTGCCTTTATCGAAATGCTTCACACGATAAGAGTAAGGGTATTAACCCTAAAATTTAAATGTGTTTTGAAAACACTTTACATTAAATAATTTATCTCACTGACCTATAGCTTTCTTTAAATGTAAAGTTTGAGCAATCTTAATGGAAATCTCTTTCAAAATATAACTTACTTACGGTAATTATGTGCTGTGGTGGGTGATGATACAAAACAAAATTAAAAGTTCGTAATTCTTATTGAAATCAATCGAGCAAATATTGTACGATATTTTATGCCCCATTTTCATATAGTTCTGTTTCTTGCGATGTACGTGACACGAAAGTTGATGCATTAACCCGTATTGAAAGTTTAGTACAGTTTTCGCAGCTAATTTATTCACAATCATTTTTTCGTTTTTAGTTTTCAATTTAAACTTTAGATAAGACTGTTTCAACAGTCATTAGTTGACTACTCTTTTTTTGTGGATCCGTAGGAGGATGAGTTTAAAATGTACTAAATTTGCCTAATCCCAAAATTGTTACTGCGTGACGATGTTAAATGTGTCGCTGGCATTAATGCTCTTAGTTGGCAGTGTTAGTAAGCCCAATGGTGGGATTAAATAAAAAAAATTAAAGGTTTGATAAAAAATGGCGCCCACAGAAGGAATAAAACTTACAAAATAGCATCTATGTGATACTAGTTAAATGGAATGTGTTTCGAGATGGGTTATTTCCTTATGGTTTTGCACAAATATTAAAAGGTGACAAGTAAAATAATTTCCTGTGGTTTATCTACCAATCACCACGGAACTTCTATTCTCTCTTAATTTCAAATAGTAAGTGACCATTTTGCTTTGTTTTTTTTTTTTTTTTTGTTTAAAATATTTGACATAAAATTAATCACCAATAACTGGGTGGTGATTATAAATTATTGAATAACTTAACCATAGATGGCAGTAATATCACAAAATATAAGTTTTGTAATAAATTGCAAATTACAATTTCATTTAAGAGTAAATGACAGATTTACATAAACAAAAGAACACCTGTCAAATGCAATTTGTCGATTTTTCTAAATAGTTTAATATTAGGAATATTTGGATGAGCTGCAACATATCAGTCCGTGGAATCTTAATAACTCAATCATTTTTGACTGATGGTGCGGTGCTGGGGATGAGATGCCATTTAATTAGATCTGTGGATACCGTTGAAGAAATTTCAGTAGATTCAGTAAAATCGTATAATTCCGTTAGAGTGTTCCTTACTCCAATAAAATTGGACCCATTAACGAAGAAAAATTCCAGGTACAGACCTCTTCTTGATATAGACGGTCGGAGACTAGCCATGAAGGCCACCTCCCGACTATGTACGACATATGTACATAGTAGACTATGGCTGCATATGCATTTTCTGATGCATCATAAAACCCATGCAGTTCCATTTTAGTGTTCATAGTCCACAGCCATCTCGGGATACTTCAATTTTGTAGACATCTTATATCGTTCTTCACCTTCAACCAATTTTCTAACATTGTTGATGGTATATCATCGTCCCAATCCAATTTCAAAAGCCACCCTATTGAATTAAAAATTCAGGTTGAAAACGACAGAATATTTCTGTTGTTTATTTTAAATAATCACCACAATGTATATTGAAACGGAATGCATACTTTACTGGATGCCACTGAATTTTCAACAATTTAAGGAAAGTGGAATTGTTATTAATGGGAGCTTTTCCCATGTCGTCTTTATAAATATGGGTCAGCAGTTGCAATGAATTTGATGCGCAATTGGGCAATTTAAACCAATACGCCTTAGGTGTAGTTGATATCTTATCTTGCAGTTGATGGACTTCTTCAATGGTATGAGCTCCAGACTTGGTCATCAACGTACAAATTATTCATTATTATATGACTGCACAGCTGGATTGGTTTTTGGTAATTCACTTCATATCACTTCGATTGTTTTTGTCGCTAGGCATGGTGCAGATGACATGCCAAAGGTGACAGTTTTGAAACGACAGTGCACTACCAAATCACTAAGATTGATACTCCATAAGATGTGTTGATAATCCATATTTTATGAGGGTCCACTAGTATCTGTCTATACATCTTCTTGATATCTGGGTGGCATGTGGCACCGTCTTGTTGAAACCACATGTCATGCAAGTCAAACTCTTCCATTTTAGCAACAAAAAGTTGGATATCATCTCACGGTAGCGCTCACCATTCACAGTTACGATGCGATTCGCATCATCTTTAAAGAAGTGCGGTCCAATGATGCCACCAGCCCATAATCCACACCAAACAGCAGACAATTCTGCTAATTTACGAATCCATTCAGCCAAAAATGAGCTTCGTCGCTGAACACAATTTTTCGATAAAAAAAATGGATCTTCCGCCAACTTTTCAAGTGCATAAACTTTCTTAACAGAGCACGCATTTTGATAATAAAATTCAATGATTTGAAAGCGTTTTTCGTTTGTAAGACGATTCATGGTTAAATTATAGACTAAACAGAAGATGTTTGACAGTGACACAAAACGCGATACACACGTGACCTGTCAAAATCAATGTTGCCAAAGAGTAAATAGTTAAAAAATCACCGTTTATACAAAAATTATATAATATATTTATATATATATATATATATATATATATATATATATATATATATATATATATATATATATATATATATATATATATAACAGACACACAATTTTAGGAATTGTCGTATGTCGCTAGCGGTACACTATATCACGAACATTTTTAGACCTTTTTCTGTTTTTCTTACCGCAATAAATTTGACAAAGTCAAATTAGATTGAAATTTAAAATACCGATTTAGTTCTAATCAAAATCAAAGAATTAATAAAATGGCAAAAATTCTAACTGTACTAGTATCGAGTACTCGCACATTAGTAATGCTTTACCAATAATCGATTTTATGGATTAGAAAACTTGGAGGGTCCAAAAGTTCGTGGATAAGCACAATCATCTCAAAGAACCTGCGCTAGTTATCGTTTTTTAGTATTTTGAAAGCATTTTGAAAAACATCAGTATCCATTATACATAAAAGATATTCAAAAGCTTTTGAAAAACTTTCTTTTTCAAGTTATACCAAATATGTAACTATATCATAAACATTCAATAGTATAAGTAACTTTTTGTCGCTATATGACAATACAAAATATTTTAACAAACATTAAGAGCCTTAAAAAATTAAAACTTCGATAATGCTTTATAGTTCGATATAAATTTTGCCTTTAAAAAAAAAAATATTTTCCAATATGTATAATATTGTGGTGATGAAAACCGCACTCGATGGCACACTCTCCAATAATATTTACCCTGTGCAAATAGTTTATTCGCGGTGGACAGTTTCGAAACGTGTACATGAATAAAATCGTGTATAATTTCATTCATATATAGCGCATAACAAAAATATTTTTAATTGAATCATAATTTTATTTAACTCTCCCTACCCGTCGTCTCCTTTTAATTGAACAAGCTTTCATCTATTAAACTAAGAGCTTTTTTTCATTTTTTTTTTTTTTTTTTTATTATTTTAGTATCGACAAAAAAATGTTACCCTCGTAAATTCTATAAATAACCAAAATGTTTTTTCCCCCGTGAAAATCTTTTCCCATTCGTTCGACGATAGTACTGATTAAACGTATTTATATCTTTAGTAAAAATGAAAATCTATGATAAAATATTAAATTTAATCAATTTTCGATTTAATCCTATTCCAAAATTTGTATTAACTTTTTTTTTGCTATTTTACAAATAAGAAAACGATTAACTCCTTCTTTCTATATAGTGCTGAAACGAAAATAACTTAAGTTGTCGTTAAATATAAAAGTGTATCTCTTTATTCCAACCAACATTACTAAAACATTGAATTTTTAGATCAGATTAATGTGTGATAAATATTTATATTTCTGTACCTCTATGGTGTATCAGTGTGCTTCTGCGTTTTATGGATGGCAAACAAAATGTTTTAAATTATATTTACATACTCGTACATCACAAAAATAACAAAATAACAAGCAGCTGAAAAAAAAATTTAAAATTTTGTTAGATAACGCAACAACAACAATAACGTTTTCTATTTTTCGTTAAACTTAATCTCAAATTAAAATTTGTTTTTTCCTTAAATCTCTAAACATACTCTACTGTGTATTTATTACCTTCTTACCTATACTTACCAATTTTGAAAAGAGTTTTCCATTGAAAGCACTCGAATTTTAAAGTCGATTTAACGCAAACATGAGCTATATTCTTCGGATACCGCTGACCCACTAAGGACCCAAAAAGGCTCAATTTAAGTAATTTAATTTGTTAAAATGACATGAGCTACGATAACAGATTTCGTATTAGACTTGTTAGCAATACCATTGTGGAAACTAACAACCATATACTGTTGATGTAAATGTTATCATGCTTACGGTAAGGGAATAATTGAACTTACGATTAACATTGTATTTTATGGCTAAATTTTGTTAATTTTAAAAATTAACAAAATTTAGCCTTAAAATACAATGTTATTCGTTAGTTCAATTATTCCCTTACCGTAAGCATGATAACATTTACATCGACAGTATATGGTTGTTAGTTTCCACAATGATATTGCTAACAAGTCTAGTTCGAGTTTCAGTAGTAAAATCTCGCCGGTTTAACGTCTTTTAAATTTGTAATTGGTCTGGTGTAAGTGAACACCAGGTTTAAACCAACACATCATTTTCATAAAAGTGTTGTTTAAATGTCTTCGCGTTTGGGCTATGTATGTCATGTGCATGACATTTCTTTCGAATGTCATCGGCTATCTTTCATACTCGTTCGTCAGAACTCAACATTTACACCCAAACATGACAACGGGGCAACATTGTACAATTTCAGCTTGTAGGCATTTGGATGAAGAAAATTCAATGCACGTTTCTCAGCAAAAAGACGAGCTGTTCTATTCCTTCTCAATACTAAAATCAATTGCGTCTTGGTATCTGAAACTTATGATCATTTATTTTGTTATTGTTTTTGAGACTAATGGAAGCAGAAAGCCGTACAAGTGGATCCAGTAGTTCGATTACACCGAATATGTCAGGTTATGGTTAGACCGGCTCAAGATGTTATTTTGAGGTGTTAAAAAAGTTTAAATCTAACATGGAATTTAAGAGTATCGAAAAGAAAGCATCTTCTTGCTGTAGAAAAGAGCTGATTGTAAAAAATGTAGATAGCTTATTCGTAATTTTAAAACCGCATGTTGATTGACAGAAATCGCAAAGCAAACCATAAACTCTACTGAGGGATTAATGATTTTTCATAGTCTTGCTAGAAATTCAAGAACACTTAATATCACGAAATATTTCGAAAATATCATGTTCAACAAAAAAAACTTAATAAGTGTCTGACCGATTCGGTAAAAATTATCCTTGGTGGCCACCTACAATTTCTTCCACCATATAGACGAGTGATTGTTTGCAATATCATGTAAGCCCGTAATTTGTATGCCGTGTATAAAGGAGAGTTATGTCGCAATAGTTTTATGTATTTTAAGCGATCTCCTTTCTTAACGCGGTCATAACGCAGCCACTTTTGATTCATAGGGCACAACTTTGCTTTTTTCTAATCAAATAGGGTCGAAAAGACAGTTTCACAAAGTTTTCCCTCCGAATATGAAGTACTCGGAGTTAATACAATCAACCGATTAGGAGAACGATTTGTTACTAGAAACGCCACAGAATCCAATTGGTTTTGCTCAGACACCTGTCCGAGAAATAAGATAGGCAGTGCTATTATAGTGGGTAAGCTGCAAAAACATGATGCAGAATTTAATAAAATGAAGGCCATGATGTTAAGGTTAGGTTAGAGTGGCTGCTAATGCACACTTCTACCGGTGATGGTCCATTGTGATTCCAAAGGATCCTACTACTCTTTCACTTTCATTGGAACCATTCAGAGCTGCATATGTAGCGTAAGATATCTCGCACATTGCACCGGGCATTAGCACTAGCACCGGGCATTAGCAGAGAAAGTGGCTCACAGTCTTTTCCTCTTCCTCATCCATACAGCTTCTACAGAAGTCATTTGCCATTGACACAAGCCTCGTCGCATGCTCTCCAATGAGGCAGTGTCCAGTGACCACCCCCACGACTATACTTAAGTCAGGTTTACGTAGAGTTAGTAGTGTTTTGGAGCGCTTCAAGTCCATGTTTTGGCCAGACTTGCCGCGCTACATTACGTGTTATGGCGTTACTCCACCTCTTCTGTGCCAAGGCTATCGCCTCCTTTTTAAGCGCCATAAAAAGCGCTGCAATAGACCTCCCCAGATTTGCTCTTTCCGGTTTCAATTGGAGAGTTGTACCTTTCCTTGCCAGTTCGTCAGCCCTACAGTTTCCCAGAACGTCCGAGTGACCGGGGACCTAGACTATCTGGATATTGAGATGCTCACTCATCTCGTTAACAGATGAGCGGCATTTCAATACCACCGCGTACGTCAGAGAAACTGATTCCAGCTACTTAATTGCCGCCTCACTGTCCGCAAATATTGTTATATCCCTTGTGGATATGACATTATGCATCAACCAAGTCAGTGCTTCCTCAATTTCTACCACCTCTGCCTGGTACACACTGCAGTGATCAGGGCTCCGAATTTGCCGTCTAGTTTGGAGCCGTTAGTGTAGAATTGTATACTTCCAGTTTCCGCTGTTGACCAGTTCCCCCAGGATTCCCTTGAGCGGATAAGGGTCCGGAAGCATTTTTCAAAGAATACAATCGGTATTGTGTAGTCACTATTCACCAAGTCCCCCTTAAGCGAACTGCCAATCGTCGAGTGGCCCGCCTGTAGACATTTCTACTCAAACACGGCAGAGTCGTCCAGCCATAGTTACCGCTCTGCTTACCAAAGATGTCGACAAGAAGAAGGTAGGACATAGCCTTCATATCACTTGTAGGGGTTGCCCTCAGTGCACCGCTTATAAGCAAGCAGGCCGTTCTCGTGTACCAACTCTGATTTTAGACCCCATCTCCTACCGACGGCGTTTCTACATGAGTACAGAGCAATGGAAGACTTTTTTACTCTCTCTAAAATATTGGGCTTCCAATTTAGCCTACTGTCCAAAGTTATGAAATCTTGCCTTATCAGTAAAGGCCAGTGCCGTGTCTTTTTAAAGGTAGGAGGGGCAACTACCGGAATTTTATATTTTTTGGTGAAGAGTACAAGCTCTGTTTTGGATGGATTTATACCCAGCCCACATTTGCTAGACTACTTCGTAATGATTAGGAGCGCGTGTCGCATGACTTCCCTAATCATGCTTAAGTACCTACCCGAGATCACGATCGCTACATCATCTGTTACGCTCTTTTTTATTCACCACTATTCCCTTCCTCTCCAGTTCCAAAAGTAGTCCATTGATTACTATGTTCCAGAGAAGAGGTGATAGGATATCATCTTGCGGAGTTCATCTAACTACTCGTCTCCTAGTGGTGGATTCCCCTATCTCCGCGTTAACAATCCTGCATACTAGCACCTAATTTATCAACCTCCTTAAAGGGTAGTCCACACCTAAGAATGACAGTCCTTCCTGAACTACCTCCGACCTGACATAGTTAAAGACGCCCTCTATATCGAGGAAGTCTACCATACAGTACTCTTTCGAGTGGATTGATTTCTCAACTGTTCGGAATGCAGAGCCGTGTCCACAGATCTCCCTTTCCAGTACGCATGCTGAGAAGTCGCCCAATTACTGGGTTTTATTTTTGCACGTATGTACACGTCAATCAGTCTTTCGAAAGTTTTCAACAGAAAAGATGACAGAGTTATAGGTCTTAGGTCCTTTGGGCAGGCCTGTGAATTCTTCCTCCTTTTCGGGATAAAAATCACCCTAACCTCTGTCCATTTCCTAGGAATATAATTCAGCTTTATACACCCACTGAAGATCACCTCCAGCCATGGGAGAATGCTCTACGAGTGTTTTTGCAATTCCACTGAACCGACTCTCATGTTGGTTTCTGTGGTTAAAATTTCACCATTGCTTTTTTAAGTAAATTTACCCATTTACTAGGAAATTCTAATTCTATATTCATTTCAGAACATAATTCGGAGTTCATGTCATTGTCTTGATATTTATCATACTGAGAAGTATACTTTACAATCAGATAAATAACTATACTTGCAAGTAAAACAATTATTTTCCACAAAGTGGAAACTTAACCTTCAAGTTAAAAAGTATCCTTCTAAAACAATAAAGTCAAATACGAAGTTTTAGTCCCAAGAGTGCCTCTTTATACATATTGTACACACACGAACAACCTTAATCGGCAAATAATACAATAGCCTCCTTTACGAATGACATCACTTTTACGACATTATAGAGAATAGCAACAAACATACTACAGATTAACTATAAACAGGTTCAACTTGGCAAAAACATGACGTACCAAACAAAATACTAGCAATGGATTGTACCATAAAAGTAGATATACAGTTATGTTGAAACTTCATTTATTTTTGCTTATATCGGACTCAGCAAACTGAAAATGTTTTAAGGTCGTAAAAAAATCCACTATCTCATATTCCATGAATCCAACTTTCAGAAGAAGTGCTCAGAAGCCTTTGTTCTTCGTAAAGTTAGTAGACAATTTATTTTATCCAGATAACAAGAACCAAACGACTTAAATTCCGGGTCTACGGGGTTTTGACCCGATGCACAACCGTTGTTTCCTTGGATTCCTTTTTCTCGATATAAACAGTACGAAAACAGTAGAGTTTCAATAATCGAGCGCCCATATTGGAAAATCCTCTTATTTTGTTTTAATAATTTTATTTTTCTTAGATCTAAGTATGTTGTTATTATGCTTAAATAAAGGATTAAACCGTTTCTTTAACGTAATTTTTTTGGATCACGTTTATTGATTATTTTAATTGACATATTAAGCGTGAAGCAAATTTTATGAAGATACGTATAAGTATAATATTAATGTTAGCACCTGGGAAGGTTCTATCAATTTCAAAATTCGTACATGAATCATTCTATAATCCAAATTTTTTTAATTTATAAATTGAACTTACTACTAAGATATGATTGTTACGTTGCTCGATTTTTTTTGCAAACCTAATTGGAAGGCGTAAGTTTCTGGTATACACTACAGAGTTTAAAAGCCCTCAGATAAAAAAAATGAAAGCTCATCTCAATGAACTTACTTCGATGCAACATCATCTGCAGGTTGAAAGTTATTTTTGCATTGAAACCAGGAATAGCATTATAAATGGACGTATTTTCGCCTCTACCACTTGGCTCAACCGGACCGTTATTTAAGTTTAGTTGGTGTTATACGTAGATACATATTGATCACAATCATCACATTATCCCACCTTAATTCTGTTTGTCTCGAACAGGCAGGCTCTCAGTTTTTTTCCAACGATGTAACGTTTCAACCTTTCGATATAGAGTACCCTCATTTTTGTCCAAGGGTGTGTTAATTCCGCTACACAACGTCATTTATCCTCTTTATTACTTTGAATGATCCGTTCCAACTCTGCCGTGACTTCGGCCTTTCATTTTTTTTAGATTGTAGTCCAAATCTCCATCAACATCTTTCCGTAGATGCTCTTTTACTGGTTTGTTATATCTTTGCACCATATCGTCTGACTGTGAATGCAATGATGTAGTCCTTGACAGCCCCTGGAATACAGATGACTTGAAGTTCCGTCGTTGAAAGGAAGAAACCTCAAAAAGGCAGAATTGCGATCAGCGAGGTATTACCAATCTGCATACCCAGTTGTTCATAAAAGTATCAGCAACTGTTCCACCTTCTTGATCGGATATGCTTTTACCCGTTAAATAATTTATACATACGAGTATGTTTCGATTATCATTTTGGGTAACTGTACTATTATTTCATCTTCTCTCTTGTTCTTGTTTTGGTCCTTTGCTTGCAATACAAATTTCACACTTCCTAAATCACTCTTCGACATATCTTCAGCAACTAATACAACTTTGCCTAATATCTTATTAATGTCCAAATGTGATCCAGATGTACCATTAAGCATCTTCTGCAGGACCTTTTTGACTTGGTTTGCTAGTAGTATGATTTGATATTTAGTGTGGTTGCCATCAGGTGATACCCGCCTCAGGACCAATCCATTCTCGATTTTAAATGACTGCGATAGAGCCCAATAGCTTTTTACGGTTATACTTTTGGTTGCAATATCTTGTCACTGTGGTTTTTTTCCAGTGCAGTTTAATCTTCCGCTAGTTACACTTTAGCCTAGTGCTATTCTACGTCTACTCTAACCCGTGTCAGAGTATAGGCCTGAAATGTTTGAAACAACTACCACTCTATTAAAGCTCTGGGTTGGTCT
This sequence comes from Tipula confusa, assembly GCA_963556175.1. Lineage (NCBI taxonomy): Eukaryota > Metazoa > Arthropoda > Insecta > Diptera > Tipulidae > Tipula > Tipula confusa. The sequence goes on from OY744476.1 coordinate 116,372,434, forward strand.
TGTCACTGGGTCAATCATCTTCTACATCTCTGGAAGAAGCACTGGCTACTTCGTGTTCCAATGCTGACTTTTACACAAAGGAAGCAGTCATTTTAAGATGAAGTTTTATCTGATGACCAGATACTTATGGCTCTGATGAAGGCTTCTACAGTTAATTCATTCAAGACAGCAACAAGAGCTTTCAGTATGCTTGTCGTGCGGGTTCCACATGCGATTACCCGAATCTCAACTTCAAGCTGCCACGTATCTACCGCTCGGACCAACGCCTTTATTTTATTTTATTTGGTGTGACGGTAGTCATAATCATCACAATATCATTTATCAGACCATTGTAATAAAGAATTCTGGATTAAGGTCATATCATCTTGACAGTTCGGTGTCATATTTCTAATGCTTCCTTAAAACGGTGATTGCAGAATTAAGATATTAAAGTTGAAGAATTGTAAAGTTCATCTTAAACTTTAGATTATATTTTATAACTAAAGTTGGTAATAAGCCGGTGAAATAAAACAAACTATATGCTACATCTTAAAATAAGAAAATACCCTCAGAAATGATTTTTTGTTGCGCACAAAAGAAAAAAATTCAAGTGAATTTCAAAATATTTTTATATTTTTAAATGACTTGATTGCTTTGATATTTTTTTGTTGTTAGTTTATCAAATTTTGCATCATTTTTCTCGCTGATCATAGTAACCTTTGAGCGTCACGCACAAACACACATAAAACAAACGGCATTTTTTTCAAAAGGAACAAAAAATAACATTTTTACATGGCCTACTAAGGAAAAAGATTATTCGAGTAAAAGAAAATTGAAATTACCAGAAGTGGAGTTTACACTCAATTTTAACTTGTCCGTTAAAAAAGTTAATACGCAGTGGCACTAGCCTTTTAATTAAATGATTCCAACCTATATAAAGCAATTAAAAATATACTTATTTTCTATGTTCCTTATTTTTACCGTCCTTGGCACTAAATAAGTTTCGCCTTTACAGAAAAAACATATAAGAAAATCAATAAATTTGATGAAATTTAATTATCTCCGCAACAGCTCGAAATATGACGTATAACCCATTCCAAAGACTGTACTATACACGATATATTATTATATTTTTCTATCAACTGAACAGTTTTTCGTGTTGATAAAATTAATCTCATGATAAACACATTGAAACTCGTTCAACATAAAAAAAAATTTAATACATAAAAATAAAAAAAATTAATTTTTAATGTTATTATTTATTTTGCATTAAATAAAACCACTTTGCTGATAAAAATTGATGCTCATATTATTATTGGTATGATAACATTATGAAAGGAAAATCATAAAAGTTTCTCGATATATACCACAATGTCACTAAATAGCTAGCTGTGTTGTGCACAGATATGGTTTTATATACTTTTTGCAAAAAAAGATAAATAAAGCAATATTATCTAATAACCTTTTTTTCAAATATCTTTAATATAGTAAGAAGTAGTATTGGTCTAAATGACTTTTTATCATTACATTGTTGGTATGGGGTCAATATAAGAGAGTAAATTTTGCATTGATGAAGTTCGGTGATTGTGTCAATTTAATAGTCGATTGAAAAGCGCGAAGTCTTATAATTCATAGCATGAAGAGCCAGATCGGTGAATTTCTCATAGAAAATGATACTGGTCACAAAGTTGTTGAATCGGCTGTTTCTGTTTAAAGTGATAACTTTACAACTGTATACAGCCGGTAATGCCTGCTTTTCTTTCATTATGTTGTTAGTTGGTTCTGGCAAGTCCGGTTCGTCAAACTGGTTATTATCTTAAAATAGAAGACTGCTGATTGTGGTGATTAGTCTTTTAAGCAAGTTATTTTTTGCACAAACTTCCAACGTGTTAAAAGATTGACATTTTTGCTCCAAATGCTTGGTTCTGGCATTGTAGATTAAATTTCTTAAAATTTTTGTACAATCATCATCCAGATTGCCTTTTGATCAACGAGACTAAATTAACAGAAAAACATAAACTGAAATTTAAAAATTACGACATAGTACAACGTGACCGCATCAACGCTAAACAGGGAGGGGGTACCGCCATACTAATAATGATAAACATTTTCTGGAAGGATGGAACAAAATTTTTAGCAAACTAAATTTAAGCAACCCGAACCATTTTTATATATTAGCAGGCGATTTGAATGCACGCCACGTGAAATGGGGAAATTTGGTGAACAATTCGCGATGAAATCGACTAAATAGGTGGTTGAACGACCACGCCATGGAGTTTCGTGCCAAAATATTTCGAAGCGACAAACCAATGATGATCCGTTTCGATCACCGGGCAATTGAGATGTGGTACAAGGAGTGGGCGAAATCGAGCGAGGAACAAACAAAATTGACAAAGATGATGACGACAAACAATACATCAGATATAATTTCACCGGAATGGATAGGCAGAAATGGACGCAAAATTTAGAGGAAGCTCATCGGACAGGAGCTCTACAAATTTCGAAAAATGATGACGGTCAAAATTTAATTCCTTTAGACCGAAATCTATCAAACAAAGAGTGCAACAGATATATCAAACAACTTTCGCAATTATGTTGTGGCCAACATAAAACAAAATTCTCCAAAACAGCGTCGTCTTAATAACATGGTTTGTTACACAAACCATATTATCAAAAAATTCTACAAACACAAATCTTTTTTGATAAAGAAAATAAAAACACTAAAACGTAATTTGGTCACATATAATCATAATTTTACGTCCGGCAACAACATCATCAACAAAATTAAGGACTAGAGTACGGTTCAATTGATTGAACAAAACGTGAAGATGCAAATCGAAAAATACTGGACAGATGTTATGAAAGAGATTCGGCCCGGCGCAAAAATGTGGTCAGAAATTAAAAAAATTTCAAAATTTTCCAAAAGTCAAAATTCAACAAACATTAAATCTTTGGAAATAAACGTTTCGGATAAAAACAAAAACAGTAGTTTAGCAATCGACTGGAGCCAAATTCATAAAAACAACGACGATAAATTTCAAATTTTTGACGAAATTATTAATTTAAATATTCTCGGCCATCATATTCAGGAACACACGCAACAAAATCCAAATTTAAGCAATCACGAGCAGGAACGCGAAATTAAAAATCTAATTGGACCGATTATTGGTAAACATAAAGACGATCATTGGTAAACAATAAGACGTTCTCATGGAAAATTGTTGGTGTGTTTCCCATACTGGAAAAAGATAAGATGGCAACGGATCCGAAAAGCAACGGATCCATCAGCTTACTTTCAAATTTCGGCAAACTTTTCGAAATTATCATTTATGAGAAAATAAACGATCATGTCGTCAAACATAAATTGATGCCCGATAACCAGTTTGGTTTCAGACAAGGACACAATACCATTCACGCCATCACAAAAGTTGTTTCGGATATAACACATAATCTAAATTTTAACACACCGAATGGTGCAGTCTTGATCGACATAAAAAAAGCGTTTGAATCCATTTGGACTACTTGTAAAATTAATGAAAATGAAATTCTCAACCGACCTTTTCGAAATCCTGTACGATTTGCTATACGAACGAAAATTTATTACAACAGCTGGCGGGATCAAAAAATCAACATGGATCGATCACGGCTCAAATTTTATTTAACTTGTACACGGCAGAACCAATTCGGTGCGATAAACTAAATTCCAAATCTATTCAAACTGGCGCCTATGCTGACGACATGATTGTCTATTGTTTGGCCTATCATGTCGGCGACATTCAAAAAAATCTGCAGACAGCATTAAATTTTATTCAAAATTATTTTTAAAATTGATACACTGAAATCAATTCGGCAAAATGTGAATCTATATTATTTCGGCATCCATTGAAAAACGCAACGCGCGACTTAAAGAGAAATTGGCGAAATCTCTCAATCAAAATTAACAATCGTCCAATCAAATTGTCTGAACAGATAAAATATTTAGGCGTAAACATTGATAACATGTGCTATATGGCGAGCCTTACTACGATTCAACTAGAAAAAGCGAGACGCGTGTTTATGGGGGTACGGCATCTCTTTTTAAAACAGACACATCGGAAAACGAGTTAAAATTATCGCGTACAAAGCACTGATACGTCCAATACTGACGTACGGATGCCAGATATGATATAATCAGGTACCACGCTACATTGAACGCTACAGAGGTTTTGAACGGAAATGTCTACGTCACTGTAAGGGACTATACAGAAAAGCGGAAACAGACTTTGCCCATTATATTTCGAACAGAGTATAGTACGAAAATTATTACTCGGACCGTATCGACATATATGATGCGTAATCACATTAGACGGGCTTGCCAAAATAAAGAAAACTCCCTTATATACGGACCATACCATTTGGACACGACACTAACAAAATTATACGCGACGAAAGGGACGGTACCAGGACCAAATTTATTTATTCACTTAGACCGTTTAGGTTACATCCAAAACCGTGAGGCGATTCCACTCATGTGGCAAGGCGACCCAACGACAAATGGTTCGATGAAGAAAAATTCTCGAATTCAGATGAACACATACGTTTCGATACATCATTTCCAACTAAAGACGACGAATTCAAACAGAGATGTGAAAAGTATTGGTGGCTTCACGATATTGATAACAACCAGCAGCAGCAGCAATAACACTTTTGTATTTAAAAATTCTAGGTACATATTTATATATATATAGTTTAAAATCACTCCTTTTTGATTTCCTATTAAATATTTTTGCTATAACATTTTATGAATTAATTTTTACAAATTGTTATTTTTAAAAGTATGCATGTGTGTGTGAATGTGTACAGGCGTGATTGTGTGTATGAATGAATTTCCTTTTTTATACGTAGTTTTTAAGCTCAACATTTGAGTTAATATCGTCATAAATTTTTATAGCATTTTTATTTATGGCAATTTCTTATTCACACTTTTCGATTTTATATAAAATTCTTATTAAATTTTTTATAAATATGTAAATATTTATGTAATATTTGGTAATATTAACTTTTTTCATATGAATGTATGCAAAAACAATTTAATGTTTTAAATATTAGATGAACCAGAGATCCCATTTTTCGTAGAGACAGCGGATCAAAATTTATTTTATATAGTTATTTTATGGATGGCCTGTCAATATGTCCAACATCCAAAGTATAAATTAAAAAAAAAACGCTAATGTAATTAAAACAAAATTTTGTATAAAAATGTTAGAAATACATAAGGGTATATTTGTTTAAAGAAAAAAATGCATGTACTCGCCACTACCACCACCACCCCTCCCCTCCAAGTTTTCCAGCATGGAAACAAAGCCACCTCAATTGATAAACACAGCAAATCTCCTCAAATGTGTCCAACCATAGTGCAATTAAACTTCTCCAGTTCTAGGACAAATACTCGAATGGACCACTCTCACCAGAACACCTTTCCACGCATAGAGCCCCAACATTTCAGGACTACCAATTCGACCTCCAACCGGGTTAATTCGATTAACACCACATCGTTTGACCTAGCGATCACGATGCCCCATTGCAAACATCAACAAGTCCACTGAGCCCACTATGCTGGACATTGATAATTATTCAGTATGGCACTCAGTCAGGGTCTTGTGTTTTGCAAACTTCACAGGATAAACCTTCCAATCTACATAATTAAAACAATCCAACCCCTCCTGCATTGGCGCTCCCTACAAGTCCACTTACGTAGTAAGTCTCGATATTCCACTTTAAATTTTTTTATTTAAGTGAGATTCGATTCGACCCTTACACATCATTTAATTTCCGACTGTCTCTTTAATATTTAAATTGTAAGAAACATTTGAACGATTATTTTTCCTTTCTTTGGTTATTACTTATAGAATAATAGCACTGACACTTTTATTTTCCATATTCGCAGTAAAATAGTTGTTAATTTTTTGTAAATAAATTACTAATTTTAGAATAACATAAAGACTATATAATTAAAACTTTATTTTATTAAAAAAAATAATAATTTCCAAACAAGATTTTCAATTATCTTAAATTTAAATAATACATTTCATTTCAAAATAAACTTGAACTGACACCTTTTACTTAATTATTTTGTATTTTGTTGGTGTATAATATATAGAAGCTCCCCATTCCCAAGTGTGAATTTTTCATCCCAAACCATTGTCGATTCTACCTTCTCAAACCATAAAATTGTCAAAGTTATTGGTTGGGTTAATGTGGTTATCCCTTTATATTTTTGCGTTTATTTCATATGTGAGGATGTGCTCTACATATCTACATACAGTTACGATAAGATATCTTCGTAGTAAAAATTTTTGTTTCTTCTCCTTTCCCGAATTTTTCTTTAAAATTTAAAAAATCGAGTTAAATTATAAATTTGGTACAGTATCTTAAATTATCGTCAGTGGATATATTCGATTAATTTTTGTGCTACCCGAATATTATTAATTCAAAGCCTGTCGCACTCGATCATCGACTTGACATAGAACATTTTTTCTACCAAAACAAATTTAATATTATGTATGGCCATAGTTTTCCTTATGAAAAGAGACCCCATTTTTTGTATTATTTTGTGACGGCCTTCGACGATGGGACTGAACAACACAAGAAAATTATGTTTTTTTATGTTTTGCGCTAATTTAATATAAATATTCTATTTTATTGCTCAATTTTCTTAACACGACACACAAAGGAAACAAAACAACAACAATAATGTAAAAAAAAACAGAACCTAAAAACAAGAAACGAAGCTGGGATGGCACAAAAATAAAATAAAATAGAAAATACAGTTAAAATAATAAAATTATAAAATTTAGGTTCATTGTATTCTCAAAGGAACTTGAACAGGATTTGTTATTATTATTTTGCTAAGACACATTTTCTTCTCATTTGTGCTATTAAATTTATACATTTTGATGTTTTCCTAGAATTTAAAGGGTGGCTCAAGCAATTGTAATGGATTGGGTTATTTGCAAATTTCAGTTTTTGGATACTACAACAGCACTCACTATCTGATATATCCATAAAAAACACTGTTTTGAACGTTTTAATACTAATTATCTCCAATTGAATCACTCTTTATATGCTAAGGCTGTATACACAGATGCATACCACATTAGAGAGCGAATTTGTTATGTAACACAATATTATTGATACAAAAGGAAGATTTTGCGCTAGTAAATGGAGAAGGGTTTTGTTATGATTTTTTATCTCCCTGTATACACGAGCATATACATATTATATAAATAAAATTGTTATCAAATATATGTATATAGATCGCAATACATATACAAATAATAAACATAACAATAGATAATGGGCTTATGGGAATTTCATTTAATTGGGGACCCATATGTAATTTTATGATTCATTTATTAAAAATTAGACACCAATTCGATATAAAAAGGATGGTTTTGAGATAAATCAAGAAGTGAAAATAAATCGAATATTCTTCATCATTAATTTTGTTCGGTCATAATCTAGATACGTATTTTAAAATATTCTTATTAATAATTTGAGGTTGGCACGATTGTCATAAAATGTTGACTGCATACCGGAATTATTTTGGATTTGTACTGATCGTAATGTCACTTGCTCATAGTACCAAACCGGCATCACAATTAATAATGAATCAACCAATTGTTATTTACGTCACTTGAAAAGATTTTGAACTTTCATTTAATTGTCTATAGTACACGACCGAACGAAATATTAATGTCCGCAGCTTACGAATCTCATTAGTGCAAAAAATAATTCCAATTATTTCAGTTGCAAATTAGTCACAGTTGCTGCTCAGAAGTCGACAAGGCTTTAAAAATAGCAACTAGTTGTTGAGTTATTAATTGTGATACCGGTTTGAAATAGCAAGGGACTTTCCATGACATTGTCTAAACTTTGACTATAAAGGTTGATTTAATCAGCATATCCTTTTTGGGTTAAATTCATTTCAGGACTTATGAGCGTAAATTATAGGTTTTTATGGTCATAAACCATCAAAAAATTACGAGATGTCAAGGGTGTTTTATTAGTGGTTGTCTTGTGTGATTTTAATATTTTCAATGGCACATGGTTAGGGTTTTCACAACTATGAGGTCAAACAGGTGAATATGTTGAATTGTTTGCGAGGATGAATTGTCTTCTCCAGCTTGAAGACAAACCAACTTGGCCCTGACATATCTACCATTTCCACTAGGTCTTTCTTATTCATCTAGTTTCTATAAAAGTGTTGTAGGCAACACGAAACTCAATGGTTTAATTCAAAAATTAATCCCGTAACTCCGAGAAAACAATAACTAATTCGATAAGTTAACGATTATAGGTTTCAAAAAGCCGGGAACGTTCCAAGTTTTCATTGTAATTGCGTAATCTGTTGCTAAGTATTGAACCTCACCTTGGCACTGGATGTGCTACAATGGAACAACCAGATGTAAACTAATTCAGTACTACAATTGTTGACGAACTGGTTTGTAACTGTTTCAGATTTCTCGTTCACTATCATCAAAGGGTCATCGTTGCTGTACCATTCATTCTCCCTGATAATCCGGTTTTAGGTTAAGCATAATCCAGATTTATTGTTTGGTGTCTTCTTTCTTATAGGTAAACTGGTATTATACCTAATAAGGTATTGATTGATTGATTGAGAGTGTACGGCCAAGGACGAACTAGGAACTCCCGGAATGCCGGGCACCACCGTACACCCGTGTTACATATAACAAAACCGAAGGAGTGGATGGAATGTTAGTTATAATAGGCTCGACCCGGTTACTGACCCTAAGCGATCGATAGTTAGTATTTTTTTTGTGGCGAAGGGAAAAGAAGGGTAAGTCAGTAATGACAGAATTGGTCCGGTTTCTCGGTAGCCAATATTCGAACTACTGTTAGTTAGCACAAGACAATCACAATTATAATAAACTGTTCTGCATTTTGTCATATCTTATCAGGAACTCCAATCTGCAACCATTTTTCTGTAATCTTGCAGTGTTTCTCTGAAAAAAAATCAATTAATGGGCTAATTTCTAAAATATTAAAATAAAAATATAATACAATATAATAAATTTAAAAATATAAAAAATATAAAAATATAGAATATAAAAAAATATAAAAAATTTAAAAAATACAAAAATATAAAAAGTACAAAAATATAAGAAATATAAAAAAATAAAAAATATTAAAATATAAAAAATATAACAAACCTAAAAATATAAAAATATAAGAAATTTTAAAAAATATCAAAAATATAAAAATTATAAAAATATAAAAACATTAAAAATAATTATATTTTAACATTTACATCCCCCCTCGCGGTAACATACCAAAGCAATTCTTATCCACAAACCGAACTAATCATCTCTATTGTGTCCAGTCTTAGATAAATCAGCTTGCCTCCACGTCCAGAAAAAACCTCGAATGGACTACTCTCAACAAAAGAAACAGTCAGCATTTTCGTAATGTAGAAAAAATATGCCAAAATTCCAAAACGTTTCCATTACTCGCGACATCGAATATTTACAAACATTTACAACCAATATGAAAAAGCCGATCAATAATATTCCCTTTTGGCGAACCCCCTCCCAATCGCGAAACTGAATAATCCAAATCAACCGTACGACCAGCAAGCGATATCCATGTCCATACGCCTCGCAAGCACATAAAACTGGGAAACGCATCAATTCGAAAGGGGTATTTCCAAACAATTGATCAAATCGAACAGGAACATTCTAATAGGGAACTAGTACGTAAAAATCATTATTCTGCATGCTAATGAATTAAAAATTAACAAAGCTTCACACGTTATGTTTACCCAGGAAACGCAAATAATTAAATAATCAATCACAGTCCATATAAATATTGTACATACCCAATTCAACATTTGGACCAGTACGAAAATGCAGTCATGAAATGTTTTAGGAACAAAGTAGAGAATGGTTTTGATCTCCGCTCAACATATATTTTCCCTATTTACCATGTTAATCGAACAGTTTCTATTTTACATACGAAAATCCCACTAATATACAATAAGATCAAACTGTTCGAAAATATAACCACTAGTACCACTATATCGCTAAGAAAAAGAATACAAAGAAAATTTTTGGTCTAACATTTTTAAACAGAGATACATATTAATATAAAATAAAATCTTGATCCTCAATAACTATTTCACTAAAACTATACCACAATAGCGAATAATAAAATAATTAAAACACGCAACGTGAAACCAACAATAACAGCCTTAAAACAGATATACATAGTACACATTTATATTAAGTACACAAAACAAAATCGAAAAAATATAAAAATAAAACAAAAAAAAAATAAATAAAAATTTCTTTGTGTCATCAAAGAACACCAACAAAAAGAAAATTACTCAAAATAAAATTTACATAAATGAATAGAACAAAAATAAAAGATGCACAATTAATAATTATGCATTGGGAGCAGGTTCTCTGAGAAAAAGGACGAGTCCTCAATCCATTTCACTGTTTCACACACACTTACACACAAATAAACACAACTCGCCTAGAAAACGGTTTTCGGTGAGTCGAAAAAGTCAGCTTTCTTAATTCGCCATATTGCGGTGCATAAAAAAATCACAATGCAACTTGATTTCAACTTGACTCTCAGTATAAACAACGCAAACAACACTACATTTTAAATTTTTTTTTTTTACATACCATATAAGTGCACATGTTTTCCAACTCATAACCTTTAAATTATTAAACATTAATAATACATATGAATAACATTAATAATACACATATGTATATTAAATTGGTTAGAGCGAGACGAATATATAGTAATAAAAATGAAGTACGTGCAATTTAAATTTATTAGAAGAGAAATTTATGTGAAACACAATTGTTTTTACTAAAATAATGTTGGTTAAAACGAGATGGATATTACAATAAAAAAAAAAAGACGTGTCTAAAACATGAACAATTTTATAAAATCCCGAATAAAAGAATTAATATGTATAGAAAAAAAAACTGTAAATCTATTGATTTTATTATAATGATAACTACTAATAAAGTGTTTTACTATAGTGCAAATACTACCTGTTCTCTGCGGAAAGCGACCGAGGTTCATTTAAAATCATTGCGTAATCCCTTACATAATAAACACACTCCTATCACAATAGTTTAATTCCGATAATCACAAAATAGATCCCTTTAACACTAAAACATTTTATATAAAATCCAAAACCAGGATCCATTACAACAAATTAATTAATTGAACTTTTGTGAACCATCACTTTACCTTTGCATACTCACGCAAATTGACTAAAAATTAAATTAAATTAAATTAAATAAATAATCAATTTTAAAATGAAGAGAACGAGCAAAGCACGTCTAATCTCTTCAACGATCAATGATCGACCGGTATTATACCTAATGAGGGATTTAAAGAAAACCCCTAATAAAACGTTTGGGTTGTTAGTATCTAATTCCTTTCAAACCTGCATCTTCAGCTTCCATGGATAAGAAAGCTTTAACCAAGTAATCTATTCTTTCTATCTATATGGCTACCTGTTAAGTTTTTAAATTACATCAACTGTTTGCGTTACAGTAGACTTGCCATGTTATCTGTATCTTCCTTTAAATAAGAAGTGTGTACCTTAACTGCGCCTTTTAAGCATTATTTTATGGATGATAAGGTATTTCAGCTATTATTCTGAACAACGGTAGTTGGTATCCTAAAAAAAGGCATTAGTGATGAGATGAGGAATGTCATTGATGATCTAGTAACCTACAAATCTACAAATCTATAACTTTTGTATCCCCCTTTTACTGTAGTTTTCAGTTCTAAAGATATATAATAGTATGCTAACCATGGGATGGTTTTGATCTGATTTGTCATCAATAAACGAAACAGATTTTGTGTCGTTGAATCAATAACCATTGATAGCGAGATGCAACACAGACTTAGTATTTCACTTTTGGAATTTGACAATTTTAAGTTTTTTACATATTACCATAAATAATTATACCAGATGAACATCTTCTATGGCTCAAATTTACACAAGTAAATTTAAAGTACGCAAATTAAATCCATCGAAATCTTACCAAACGAAAATTAAATGTACATATAAAACGCACATTTTTATGCTTTTCTTTTTTTTTGCGCACGGCTATTAAATAAAAAAATAAAACCAAAAAGCAAACCAAAATTTCTGCGAAAAACATGAAAATCATTTTTTTAATTTTTATAAATTAAAATAATCGTGTGCAAACAAAATGGATGAAAATTGCATTTTTATATGTACATCTATTTTTCGTTTGGTTAGATTTCGGTTGCATTAATTTGCGTAGTATGAATTTACTTGTGTGAATTTTAGTCATACAACATGTTTATCTGGTATAGTTATCTGTGATATTACTTAAATTAAGGTAATATTACTACTTAAGTAATAAAACCAACTTAAGTAATAAAACCTACCACACTATTTGCAAACTGAACATTTTTTGTAGTTGGGTGTAGTCCAAATAATATATTCTCAACTACATTAAAAACTAATGCTAATATTTCTTGTAAGTCCGTTTTGAATTCTTGTAAGTCCGATTTAGTTTTATCGGCTGCTAATGGGTCTGTAATTAGAACCTACGGCACTCGTTTGCTTACGGTAGATTTAGGTCTGAGGAGGAAGTACACGCATGCTTTTATTTTAGCAGATGTGAATCGGCCAATTATTGGTGCCGACTTCCTTGTTAAATTTGGTTCATTACTCGACCTTAAACATAAAAGGCTGGTTGATTCAGCGACTAAGCAACCAATGCCATCGTTATGGCAGTTGGGGAATTAACTCCCATTCATTTTGTTGTCGATAATGGCTATGAGGCGATTCTTAAGAAATTGCCCTCTTTAATAGCCGAACCAAATTATGAATTGCCTGTTAAACATTCCATGGTTCATCATATCGTTACTGAAGGTCATTTTCCAGTGTCTAGACTACGTAGATTCGGTTCTGTGCGACATAAAGCAGCACAAATTGAGTTTCAGCACATGGTTGGGTTAGGAATTTGCCGACCCTCGGCATCTTCAGTTTCTTGTCCGTTCAAATGGTCAGGAAGAAAGATCGAGATTGGAGGCCTTGTGAGGATTATAAGCGACTTAATGCGGTTACGATACCGGATCGCTATCCAATCCCTCACATTCAGAATTTTTCTATGAATCTTCATGGTAAGTCGATATTTTCTAAAATCGACATTGTCAGGGCTTATCATTTAATCCGGTTTGCCACTGAAGACATTCACAAGACTGCAATTACTACCCCATTTGCGTTGTTTGAGTTTACACGTATGCCATTTGGTTTACGTAATGCCTCACAAAGGTTTCAACGTTTTATGAACGAGATTGATCGTGATTTAGATTTTATTTTCGTCTATATAAACGACATTTTAGTGGCATCCGCTATTGAGGAAGAACACAAACTACACTTGGAAAAATTATTCCAACGTCTTACTGATGTTCATATTAAAAGTTCTAAATGCGTTTTTAGAGCACAATCATTAGATTTCCTCAGTCATAAGGTCACTCCGGAAGGTATTTTACCTTCGGCGGAGAAAGTTAAAGCTATTACGGATTTCCCGGCCCCAACATCGATTAGACGTATACAGCAATTTATCGGCATGGTGAATTATTATCACCGTTTTATTACTAAACTTGCCGAATATTTAGCCCCAATTCACTCTCATTTGGCTCTGTTACTTAACAAGCCCAATACACCAAGAAATTTTACTTGGCCAGAGGAATGCCATTTAGTATTTGAATTTTTAAAACGTGAATTGGCGTCAATTGCTTTGTTAGCACATCCTTTGAATGATTCTTCAATCGGTTTGACTACCGATCCGTCCAATACAGCTGTTGGAGCTGTTTTACAACAGCTTAATAATAACATTTGGGAGCCGTTAGGATTTTTCTCTCGAAAGTTATCAAATGCTTAACTTAAGTATTCTGCATTTGACCGAGAGCTGTTAGTTATTTAGTATTATCATCCGTTGATGATAGTTTTGACTATCAGTTAATTATTCCGTCGCAAAAAGCGGACTTAGAATTTCAGAATTTACTTTCTAGTTACGGACGCCCTTCTAATTCAAAATTTAAATTAGAGCTGTTTAAATTGGCAGGTTTGGAGATTTTTTGCGAAGTTTCTAATGGCCAGAATCACCCATTCATCGCAGCTCCTATTCGTAAGAATGTTTACGACGCTTTACATAACATCTCACATCCTGGGGTTCGTGGAACTCGTAAATTGATTTCTGCTCGTTAAACTTAATCTTAGTTGGTGACCACATAGTAATTATGAGCGGCTGCAAGACACTTCCAATGAGAAAAGGATGTGGTTTGACTCATGAAATCTCAAAAACATTTAGCAAATATTAATCCACAAACCAGGTTTTTGAAGGTTTCAAATTTTCTTTTCTAAAAAGGTTCAAATTTTGAAGAAAAATTATATCCTCAGAAACAACATTTTGTTACCATTCTGTGATGCATGCACAGAGTTATAACTGGTTATGCAGAAACAGATTATAGCGGAATGTTTCCAGATTCCTTTACGGCCTTACAGTATTATTAGAGGCAAACGAAAACAGATACAATAATCAAGCTCTTGCACCACATTCAAAGAGTAGTTTACTTGCTAATCTGACAAATGATTACCCAGTTTTTGCACGGATACATCAAATAAAGTAAACATAAAATTGTTTTTTTAGTGGTGTCCAAGAACGAAACTTTTTTTGCTCACGGATTTACAAGCAGAGCTAATAGCCAAAGAAAGTTTCAAATTGACTTGCACAGAGTTTCAAAAATATTTAAAGATTGAATATGCCGTTACTGAGATATTTATCCTTATATTAAGAATGATTGTAACTACATATTAAGAATGATTGTATTATAGATGAAACTGTTCAGTTTTATTTAGTTTATTTGGGATGGTTTCGTATAAAATGATTCTTTTCTGTCCCACATAAGTATTTTTAAAATCTGAGAATCCCTGCGCAAACTAATCTCGTTTCAAGATATACTTCAAATAATTGAGAGATTAGTTAACAAATCGGACTTAGTCGCTAATATCGAAATATAACGCAATGAATTAATCCTTTAAAAATCACTAACGCAGTAACCACAAATTCGATAATGGATTAAAAAGCAAACATCTAATCGCTCTCGCACTAGCTTTACGGAGTAAAGCAAAATCATGCCATATTTGCATAATTGTATCATAATTGTCATAATCATGTCATAATTATGTCAAAATTGTCTTAAAAGTCTTAAAAGTTATCCACAATGGAGTTGGAAATGGTTCGGTCCCAAAATTAAGCGTCTTCACATATTCAATAGCAAAGCAAGGTCTGTAAATATCCTAAAACAAAGGCAAAATTAATAAAAATTCAAAAATTAAAACTCTACCTCCTATTTCAAAGGAGAAAAGTTAATAAATTGATCCTAAGATTGGATATGAAAAATATTAAAAGGAAATTAAATTTTATTTTATAATTAAGAATAAATAATCTTAATTTATTTCCACATTTATAGAAAATGAACTAAATTTATTTTTATTGTTGTTGTTCAAACATAATTATTATCCGAGATGATTCATGTGTCTGGCCTGGAAAAATAGTTATATACTACATATTTTTAGGGTTACGGTTTCGTTGTTGATATATGCATAAATTAAAATAAATGTTTGTTTAAAGAATATAATTATTATATATGTGGTATGGGTGTAAGATTAGATAATATGTAAACAAAAATTTAATTATGCTAATTATAATTTAATTAAGAGCCAATTAGTTTCATTTCTATTTTTACATATCGCATTTGTTATGATTTTGCAGTATTTGAGCCGCACGCATTCATTTCTAAAATTTTTAATATATTTCGCACGCAATCTGAAATATGTATATTTTACCATTGTGTTTATTAGATTGGATTAGAAGACGATGTCACAAACATGGCTTAATTATATCATAATCTGTTATTATCAAATCAACGTTGTACGTTTTGTTGTTTAATAATTAAACATATAGGTGAAAACATAAATGTTACCCTTAAACATATGTAACGATAATTACCCATGTCTCATTTTAATATCAGCGATAAACTGACTGCGATTGTTTACAAATTTTAAGCCAAAACAAATTTTGAAGAAAACAAAGGAATTAACTTCTATTTCAATAAACAAAAAATATTAATGAGTTGAGAATGGTGGATTTTTAGTGTATTATATCAGGTATTAGCTTGACCATAATTATCAGGAACTAACATGATAAATTAAATAGTTAAATTTAAATGAGTCCGAAGGATAGCCCAGAAATTCAAACTATACCAGAACTTAAAATGAAAGTTATCGTGGCAAGGTCACCGCTTAATTGTAGTCTGAGACTATACTGGCTATGGACGTTTTGTAATAATCACTTATGACGTTGGTAAGTTTGTGAACATTCACAAAATCTATAGAACCATTAAAGTAAGATTCTGTTAATATTGCTGGTTTCTCGAAAGTTTGTATCTACACTGGTTTTCACACCAGTGTCCTGCCGTGGATCGTTTTTGCTGCTAAAACTTTCTGTAATATAAATTTGTTGATTTGCTTTGTAGCTTAAAATTTAAACATTAGGCTGTTTTGAAAAGTTTTCGTAGTGGGCTTAAAATTTGCATTGCTTAAAAATTCCTAAAAATCATAAAATGGTATTCTTGAAATTGGATTACGAAAATTTTCGCAACAGAACGTTACTAAAATTTCCGTAATGGTATTTTGGTTCCTTATTTCATTTTTGTAATGAAATTGCATGGAATAATTTTATTTTTCATGAATAAGAGTAAGATATATTATATGAAAATTAGAGAAAACGATAATAAATTTGGTAAACAATAATTAATTTATGTGTCTTCACTTTTAAATTAATTGATATATTAAAAGATGATAATAATTGCACATTTTAGATCCATTCTTACTTGCATTAAGATTTTTTTGTGTTAACGCGATAACCAAACAAACGTAAAAAAATTCATGTGCTTTGTAAAATTAATATATTTCGAAGAAAAACATAATTTGTATAGTAATTATTAAATTTATTAATTAATTAATTGTTAGCAATATAATTATTCGAAACGCATCCTCTTATGCACCGAAAAAATTAACATAATTATTTTTTCTGTGTCTATTAATTTTGTTCGTCAATCGTCATCGATGTTAAAAATATCGCAACACAAAAATTTAAACAAGAATTTTTTTGTTGGAAATTGTTAAATCTGAGGTGGCCATTTTGACCGTATACAGTCTGACACTGGGGCACCGAGGTCGTTATTGGAATTATTTACAAATTAGTTAATAAAAACATAAAATATGGATTAAATAAATTCCTTGTTCGCAATTCACATTTTTCTTTTTTAAATTACAACCAAAAGAAGTCCCTTTTGTTTAAATAATCACTTGGTTTCACGTAATAAACTTACGATAGTATAAGTATCAATAATTTAAAATTCAATTTTATCCTTCTAATTAATAAAGAAATACAAATAAACATTTTTTTTAAGTTTTTTTTCATATAAAACACAAATTTCAATTTATGTCAAAATCGAACAATTTTTGCTGTCAAAAAATGAACTATTCCATAATTTTTATTCACCACGGTTTTGTTTTCGTAATAGTTTCAAGAATACCAATTAATGATTTCTCCATTACGATTACGAAAACAATGTTACGAAAATTTAAGATACCGAAAATTTTCGTCATAGTTCAAGAATAGCACCCCAGTACTCTTTTATCTAACAAAGATAACAGACTCAAACTTTTGGGAAACATCCAAACTACTAGCATGTAGCAAAACCACTCTAATCTACATAACATAGCGTCACTGCGTCTGTGGTGTTTAGTAATATGTGCAGCATTACACTCCCCATGCATCACGCGTGTTTTGTACCACTGAGCATTAACTATATAATGTAGCACTTTGTTTTGAAAGGATTGTAGCATTTGTATGTTAGTTTTCTTCGTAAAGCCCTACAGCTGTATTCTGTAAGTCCATATAGGCGTTAGCACCGGTACAGTAACAATCTGGTTTGAACTGACAATACGGGCTTCTTTCACAGCATCCAGAATATTTTTCTTGATTTAATATTAAGTTCTTCTTTACAACGTGTTCTTTCCATCGAAGACGGGTATCAAATGTCATTCCTAAGTAATTAGCTGCATTTTCATAAGGAATCTATCTGCTGAGAAATTTACATGTGTGAATTTGATTTCATTAAGCCCGATACGCCATATTTTTGCTAAATTGTTTACTTTACTATAGGCTTTTTGTAATTTAGCTTTAGATTGTGCGAGGTTGTCGCCAGCAACCAGAATGGGTATCGTCAGCAAATGTTGCTATAGTAGCGTCATTACACATCCATGTGCGGTAAGTCTCTTGGTTAGTCATAGAGCTGGTATTGTATCGGTTCTAAGACACTACCTTGTGGGACCCCTGATAAATTTTTCATCCGAATTTTTTTTTCATGTTTCACTTAAAAGTGTCGGTCTTCAGTAGAGGTCAATATGATGATATAAAATTGCGTATTTTAATTTCTCTGGAGTTTAAAGAGCAATCCCCTATGCCACCCTTCATTTAAAGCCTGCACTATATCTAGAAAGACGCTAGAGAATACCTTCTTTTTTTCTAATGTGCTCTCTATAATTTCAGTAATTCTGCTATGTACATGCTTTATGGTTGTATGTTTCTCTCCGAATTTGAACTGACTTTGAGGTTCTGTTTGAGTTCAGATTTCTTTTTTCTATAATTATTTTCAATCTTTTAAGTACTAGTTTTTCGAAACATTTCGAAGTCACCGGAAGAAGTGAGATTGGTCCGTATGATTTCTATCGGTCGGTAGCTTATCCGATTTCTGAACTATAATTACTGCTACTACTATTTTTTTATTTTTAAATATATCAGCTTTTTTGCACTTTTAGCCCATCTCTTCTACATTGATCTATCAAACTAAGAACTTGCATTTTTGGTATAATAGACATTACTTATTTCCTTTAGCTTTCCTTTGGGTATAGGGTGACCTAGTAGTTTGAAGAAATAAACTATTAACTTCATTCTGCTCTTGAATACTTTTTAGAATGGCTTGAATATTAATTCTCATGTTTTCTTTAATATCGTTTTCATTTCCTGAATTGGACCTTTGAAGGACTTTTGCAAATGTTCTTCTTTCGTTTGCATATATTGGAAGCTTTGTTTACTGTGCTATCAATATGTGATTTGATCATCTGATTTTTTTGTCGTTTTGCTTGCTTGGTTTGCGTGCTTGGTAGCGGTTTGGCTAATTCACATCCCGATAACTGTCTGGGTGCTGCCCGTTACAATTAACGCATTTAGGTGGCGAATATCTTGTTAGTTTACAAATTTTTTTGGTTGCTTCCCAGCATATTTGACATTCTTTGTCTCTCGTCCACATTATTTTAGCGTAAGGTTAAACCTTGACATATTTGGCACTGCAGAGTTTTCGTTGAAGCTCTTTTAATTGGTTCTATTTCCATTCTCATGTTGAGTATGCCAGTTATATTGTATATATTTTATACTGTTTCGAAGTTATCAAACAGCACACAGTTTCTAGGCTATTTTCTAATTTGCCTTTCTTTTTCGTAATAATATTCACAGCATCTAAAATTTTAGATCCGTTATTTTAAATGTCATCGGTTATTTCTTTCTTGTATGAGTGCCACTGATCATTTGGATAATATGGCTTCCATTTCTCGCAATGTCTGTTTTAGTTCTTAATTTTCTTTTTCTTAGTTGTGTTGTATTGTACAATGCTACAAGGAGCGGATTCATCAACTAATGATTTGCTTTTTTTTGGAAGTGACCCTAACATATCCGAAATTCTTTTAAACGTATAACAAATCTGCTAATTATGCAACAGAAGGTTCAAGCCAGAATTCGTAAGAAATGTATTTATAGAGAGTGGGTTAACCAATGTTGATATTGGCGGAGTACCAATATTGGGGTATTATTTTCTTTTGTTGGTATCATTGTGGATTTTTGATTCATTAATTAACTGTACTGCTTCAATACTACGAAGGATTTGAGTACCAACAGTTTATTCCACAATACATTGCGAAGGCTTTTAATCTCAACCCACTAACAACCTTATAGTGATAAAACTTAGAATAAACAATATGACCCTTGCTATGCATCTTATAACCTTCTTAAAGTCCATTTTGTAGGTGGGTTGGTTACTAATTTTTGATTAGTACTACCTACCCAATCACAATTTTGTTTAAGCCAGTTTTTAACCGATTTTGATGAAATTCTATAAGTAGGAAGAAAATGGGATTTTAAAATGATTTTTTGGAAAAGTTCTGGAATATGGCCAGTTAGGAAGGAACTCGACGAGTTCTTAACCGATTATGATGAAATTCTATATGTAGGATGAAAATGGGATTTAAAAATGATTTTTTGGGAAAGTTCTGGAATATGACTAATTAAAAATGATTTTTTGGGACAGTTCTGGAATATGGCCAGTTAGGTAGGAACTCGACGAGTTCTTAACCGATTATGATGAAATTCCATATGTAGATGGATTCATCAACTAATGATTTGTTGGGAAAGTTCTGGTATAAGGCCAGTAAGGTTCCATACCTGAATATTTCTAAGGAGAGAAATAGAATTTTCAATGTTTTTTTAATGTTTTTTTTCTTTAATTGTATTATTAAAATTGATTTTAAAACCCTGTTTTGGGAAAACCTCTGGAGTATGGCCAGTAAGGTTTCGTTCTTGAATAATTTTAAGCAGAGCTTTTCTCATATTATTAAAATAATCATTGACTTGATCGAGTTTATTGTCAGTAAAATTTATCTTCATCTATTTTTTATTCTTCTACTTAATTTAACTTTTCTCACTTTAGAGAATCTATGTGAGAAAAATTAATTAATTTTCATCAACATTTTCATCCTACATATCGAATTTCATCATAATCTGTTAAGAACTCGCCGAGTTCCTTCCTTACTGGCCATATTCCAGAACTTTTCCAAAAAATCATTTTAAAATCCCATTCCCATCCTACATATAGAATTTCATCATAATCGATTAAGAAATCACTGAGTTCCTTCCTAATTGGCCATATTCCAGATCTTACCCAAAAAATCATTTTAAAATTACATTACCATCCTACATATAGAATTTCATCATAATCGGTTAATAACTCACCGAGCTGCTCCCTAATTGCCCATATTACAGAACTTTCCCAAGAAGTCATTTTAAAATTCTATTTTCCTACGTATCGAATTTTATCGTGATCGGTTAAGAACTCGGCGAGTTCCTTCCTAATTGGCCATATTCCAGAACTTTCCTAAAAAATCATTTTAAGTTTAAATCACATGTCGAATAATCCTGTTTTGAAATATCCAGTTTTGTACCATATCTCGTTTTGTACCTTATCTCGTTTTGAATTATCCAATTTTGAAATATCCTGTTTCGTCAAATCCAGTTGTAAAATATCCAGTTTCAACTGGTACCCCTCGTCACGCTATTTAGAAGAGATTCCATGCTAAATGAAGCACACAATAAGAGATAATCGTCTTTACATCGCTAACCAAAATTTTAAGAAATCAAAGTAGAAACCATTAAGCTCGCTCAAAAAAACATCAAATCCATAGCAATGCAATCTAAAATCCAAAACAAAGCAATATTTAACTTTACCTAAACTAATGGCAATTTTTAATACTTCCGCGGGAGAAAACGACCCTAAAGACACAGGACAATATAATGAAGACCTAATAAATGCAGCCACACAATCAGCTCTATATTGGTAATTACAATTAGCATGAATCATGAAGCCATCCAAAATGTAATTTGAAATTTCAGAAATCCAAGTTTCAGTTAAAAGAATTACATCACAAACTAAATTAATAGCATTTACGTTATTTAAAAAAATTTTGTCGTAAGCTTCGAATATTCTATAAGATAAAATTAAAGCTATTAGTAATATAATTCATAAAGTGAATTAAAAAAGTATTGAAATTTTAAAATTTCCGACTGCAAATATTCAAACCAAATTGCTTATTTATTATTATCCTTAGTTATATAAAAATAAAAATTTAATTTGATATTTAAACCTAATATTATTACAAAAAAATGGCGTGAATTGATTAAAACTGTTAATACTAAGCGATCTCGTAAACATACATAACAAAGCAAGTAAATAAAAAATTGACAATAATAGTCCAATTGGCAATAAAATTGAACGATCCGTAACCTAGAAGAAATAAATTTTTATTCCAGAGTACAGAAAAAATAATTCTAATTGGTGAATGACCTCAATACTAAAAATTAAAAATGACGTAAATTGGAAAGCAATCTTATGAATAATTAATGATTAGGCTAATAAATGATAATTAAGTTCAAATTTATATGACGTTATGGTAGTATAGTTTATTTAACCCTTCATCTCTTCATATTTCATATATGCAATGTCTGAAAAAGTATACTATAAAATATTAAAATAGCGAGCTTTCTTGCAATTTGACTACGATTTCTGTGTCTTTATAATACTCTCTTGATTTTGTTCATAGGGAATATATTTATTTTATTGTCAATTTAAGCGCCAAGTAAGTTATAAATATCAGTCTGAGGTGAAACAATCGACTAAGTACACGGGTGTCAATTTTTTGTGTTTTAGCCAGAAAAACAAATCAAATATTACGAAGTAAGAATTATTTTTATTTATAAATATGTGCTATATGTTATTGTCATTATTTACATGTATTGATGGAAAAATACATTTAAATATGTATATTGCAGATATGCAATACGAAGTGAAATTTCAGATATGAAACATTTATTCATATATGCATTAAATGCATATATGCAATACATGTGTTGCATATTTGCAATAAACTGATTTTTGGCTTTTGTAACTAACTGTTTTTATACTAATTTAGAATAACCTGCTAGAATGAACTCTAGAAAAAAACTCACTGATGCTGAAATTTTAGATATCATTGAGGATTGGACAGACAGTGAAAATAAATTTTTTGAGGATAACGAAGACGAAAATGGTGAGTTTCAGACTTATAGATATAAAATTCGAAGAAAAGACGAGGAGAACAATTGTATTAATCAGGCTGCGGAAGAGAAACTTTTTAATATATCAAATATGCCAATTTATTTGGTTGATACTACCGTTCAAGTCAAGCAATAGACCAAACAAGACCTGTAACGGCTTCTTCAGGTAAACTATTATGGCGATGCCGAGATTTTATTAAATATCCAGAAGAGGTACAATTTCAAGGTGACGAATCACTACCTAAGGATTTTCCTGACCAATGTATGCCGTATTCGGTTGCAACTAGGTGAGATACTTTGTTAATATGAGCAAAGAAGAACTACATATGAACGGCCATCGGATGTAAGTAAGAGGCTCGAATAAAAAAAAAAGGTAACAAACTCTCCTATTCCTCATAAGGAAATTAGAACTGACTGTCTGGGCCATTGGCCTGTTTGGCAAGATAAACGGCTCCAATGTAAATTGCCCAGCTGTAAAGGATAAACTTACCTAAGATGCGAAAAGTGTGGAACTGCACTTTGCCTTAATAAGGATTGAAACTGTTTTAAACAGTTTCATTCGTAAATAAAGACTGAATTAATTGTGATTGATGGTGATAATAGAGCCTTAGCTCTAATTAACAAACTGAGATGAATTTTACATTATTATTTTTATTTTATCTTATTTTTTATTTATGTAAAAGTATAAATTTTTATTTCCTTTAATTAAATGAATTATTTAAACTAAATTACTGCAATGTTTTTATTCTCTGGTTCATAATTAAAAGTTTAAAATAAAAAACCCCAATTACTTCATATTTCATATATGCAAGTAGTGTAAATATTGAATTTTCCGGGAAATGAAGTATTGTATAAGGAAAAAATTGTCATTTTCAACATAAAAAAGGCATTGCACAAACGAAAATTATTTTTTTATCAAAAAAAAATATTAAGAGATGAAGGGTTAAAACCACCAAAGCCGTCTTTAATCTCTTTTAAGAAGCCTACATGTTCCCGCCGAACGCAGATACCATTTTATATATGTAACCTATTGACTGTATCAGTATTCTCTTTTTTTTCAAATATTAAAACAAACAGTTGAACTACAGTAAAATTAAGTTGGCTCATTTTTTTATTTCCTTTTTATTTTTTATTTTTTCTACATTGTATGTATATAAGTTATATAAACGACGATATAATCTCACAAATACATTCAACAAGTTACATTTTTTTCATTTTTGTACAGCTTATGTATGAGTACATTCGGGCTTCCTATAATGGATTAAAGACGGCTTTGAAACCATTCAAAACAAAATTAAAAAAAGTTACCATATGAATTTGTGCGTAACTAATTGACTGTATTAGGTAATATTTTTAATATGTTATATGCAGATGGTGAGAACATGTAGGCTTCTTAAAAGAAATTGAAGATAGCTTTGCCTTCAATCCAAAAAGTTGATTTTATAGAGCAATGGTTTCTTCCGCATAAAATAAACGTTGAATATAGTTGATATTATTTAGTGAATCAGTCCGGGGTTCTTTTGCTTCACTGTTTTGTTAAAGTAAAATAAAATCTTCCTTGCACAATAAAAATTGAAATCTATGTTTGATTTTAATTTTTTTGGCTTCAGCATAAAGTATGAATAGTATGAAATGGTGTTAAACAATGCATGATGTAGATGTTCGGCACAGGATGTGAACTCAATAATGGAATAGTTAAATCGGAGGTACTTAGATGTTTTTTACGCGAAACTTTTTGATAATTACTGCCTTTAACTGTATATTTCTAATTTCGATTTAACTGTAATCAACTAGTTTTGCCATTCAACTGTAATCTGCAAAAAAAATCCCTAAAAACAAGATCTATTAATGAGGTAATTCCCAGCCGTAGACTGTAATAAATTGGATTAGTTTTTGCCTGAAATTTACAATTGATTAATTTATTGCATTTTTAAAAATATAAAACTATAAAAATTATAATATAAATTTGATTTTAAAAAATTGATTAAACAGTACCAATCAACTGAATTAACCGTTTTATGACCAATACGTCATGTAATCGCCAAAAATCTAATTTATTGTATTTTCTGAATTAATAAACTCAGGACAAGCAAATGTAAATACGTCCTGTGACGTATTCCAGCTTATGCCTAGCGTTTTGGTTTCATCTGATTGATCTTCTATTGATATTACTTCTTTACCTCGAATGTCGTTTGGTAAAGATGATACGAAATCAGCATTGTTAGAATTCCACCCTCTCAAAATTAATCCTCTATCTTTTAAAATTTTACACAATTCGTTTTTTAACTTTAGTGCATTTGGGACTGTATCCGAACCCGACAACAAATCGTCAACAAAAAAATCGGACGTAATTATACTGGTGGCTTGTGGATACTCTGCAGAGTGTTCAGCTGCCGCTTGATGAAGTGATCGAATCGCTAAGGATGCTAAACAAGCAAGGCCGTATGTTACAGTATTTAGGCGATAATGTTTCATTTTTTCGCTTGAATCCTCACGCCATACTATGCGCTAGTCCCGATGCTGTTCGGCTACCTTGATTTGCCGATACATTTTTTCTATATCGGATGAGATATAGGATTGTTTCTGGAAAATTTTCCTTCCAAATTCAACATTCTAGACGTGGCAGTTGAAAGCAAGTTCCCTACCATCATGGATGTATCCTTAAATGGAAGTCTAACGTTATATCGGCCATTAATTAATCTGGTGCTACGTTTAAAGTTTTCTTCACGTTTAAAGTTTTCTTAACGTTTAAAGTTTTCCAGAATCTTTCTAGTATTTTATGAATGTCACTTTTGACCCATGACATGTTGCATGCAACGACATCAAGTGTCAATTGTGGCAAGAAACAACCAAATTCCCATCCAAATATAGTATTAAATGCTGTTAATTAGTTGCTTATGATTCGGCTTTCATGTAATCATATTTTATAAAATACATTCATTCACAAAAGAATGTCAATAGCATTCGATTTTTCAAAATTATGATCAGCCAAAGGTGATTGTTGAAGCTGTGTTCTGCATACGTCATCGAGATATAGATCGGTTGTAGGTAGCTTTGATGAAAGATTTGTTAAAATATGTGCGTTGACTAAAGTATTTTTACTGACATCATATCTAGAAAATAACTAAGTCTGATGCTCCTCTCGTTTTGCCCGCATCGCATCTTGATAAGCCTTTGATTGATATTTGTAAACTTGTACGAGGTATATCTAAATATTGAAATAAGCGCTCGGTGATAAAACTGGCTTGCGTGCCACAGTCCAACATCGCTCTAACTAAGTGCGCTTTTCCATCTATGCTGTAAACTTTTACTAACGCTGTAGGCAATACTGATTGTTTTGGGCTTACCTATTTCCTTACTTAGTTCTGCACTGTTGTTGTTGGATGTTATGTGACAACTTAATTTCACCGGACTGTTTTGTGGAAGCTCTTCTAATTTTTGAGATAACACTGTAGCATGTTTATTACTGTTATCTTAAAGAGTATCACATCCGGGTAAAAGATTGTGATGTCTTTGATGGCAAATAAAACAGCTACTCTGCGAAAAACATGTAGAATTTGTGATTTGCATGTGGTTTACTGCAGCATGGACAGCTAAATTGTGTTGCTGTTACGTGCAAGGTGGTTTTAGTATGCGGTTGTGACAATCTAGTAGTTTACCGTGTAGTGACTGTACATCTTTCTAGAGCATCACAACGAAGATTCAAAAATCTCAAAAATTCATCAATGCCAGGGTTGTCATTTTCAACGGATTCAAGAGCCCATTTCTGCTTAGACTCACTGTTTAGTTTACTAACAAGTGTGTAAATTATCCAATGGTCACGGCTTTCAGCTTGCTCGCCAAGTGCTTTTAACCCTCTTAAAATTTCATCAGCTGATTCACTGAGTGTTCTTAATGACTTGGCGTTAGATTGCTGCACTACTGACAATTCATAAAAATTGAGAGTATTGTTGTGAACGGAAGCGCCGTATTTATCACGAAAAGATGGCCAATCTGCATACTCCCCATGAAACGGTTCAACATTTATTTTCGGTAATTTTAATCCCGTTTTCGACACATCTGGTTTGGCCGCAATCATATTCTCAAAGACTGCTCTTTGTTGATTAAAAATTGATCCTAACGTGGTGTTGAGATGTTCGGTTACATAGTCAAGTTCAGGATTTGGTGCTAATCTATCATCTATGGCTTTCATCAGCTTGCCTTTCACTTGAAATAACTTAGTTTTGAATTCATCTGCCTTTGATATTTGATTGGCAAGTATCATTATTGCATCCTCCACTGTATAAAATTCATCCCACAGTCTATCTATACGCTCATGTCTGACCTTTATTTCGTGAATTCCAATATCCTCATGTATGGAATCCGCGTTTGAGTCAGTCTTTGTTAAAGTCGTGAGGATTCGACCACGTTGTTGAATTAATAGTGGAGCGGACATTTTATACGGATGAATCTTGTAATGTAGTTGATTTTTTTTTTTTTTGAACTGGCTTTAATTACAAATATTTTATCTAACTTTATCTAACTTTTGTAACTTGCAGCGTGATAAATGATAGCTTGGCCACAATAGATAAATTTAATATTGCAATATTACTTTACTTCCGCTTCTACGTTCAAAATTTTGACAAAAATAAAATTTAGTTCAACTGCACTGCTAACACGTGTATTCAATAAATTAATTTTACAAATGGCGATATTTGTATGCTTGTAAATTGTTTGTAAGAACAATCTGAATATTATGCGTGTAAATCGTTTATATAGAAACAAGCTGATTTTATTTTTAAAGGATGTTTCACTTACTGAATTGATTGCTTAGTGAGTCGTGACACTACCCGGCTCGAAGGACTTAAATGAACGTTGATGCGGTCGTTACTTAGACCGATGCACGTATCAGTAAAATAATTTTATACTAAAATTCAATTTCTTTTTTTTATTTTTTTTTGTTCTATTTTTTTGATTATCACTTGACAAGAAGCTATCATCGACTGAATCACACTTTTATTTATTTATTATTTTTTTATAATTCATAAGGTAAGTGACATCTATCACTTAGTATTTAAATTAATTCATTTTCGAAATTCAAGTTATAGTACATTATTAAAGTACATATTATAGTACATTATTAAAGTAAAAGTAGTACATTATTATGGCAAAAATTTGTCATTCCGCTATTTGTGTATGAACATACCAAACAGTAATTATATTTTTAAAAATCGATTTTGCTATGTATGACGTCACCTGAAATCACGGTTAACAAAAATTTACCAGTGTTTAATATAACTGACCTTAGAAGTTCAAATATCATGGTGTTACGATATGATAATTAGACCGAAATATTGCATGACTAGTAAAACCAAAAAAGAAAATTTATGTAAATATAAGAAAATGATAAATTGATAACAATTAATCTTTATGAGTTATTATTATACCATACCTAGCTAAAAAATGTATATGTTATGTATGTATGAATCTGTTTAACAAGAAATTAAGAAAAAAATTCATAATTTGAATTAATTGAATTAATAAATTTAATTGAATTAAATTTCATAGAAAATCTCATTTATGCCAAAATAAATGTAGCAAATTCAAAAAATGTTAATTAAATTTTTTAAAACATTTAATTTAATTTTCTTACATTTTTTACATTGCGCTGCTGTTCTTAGAATATAATGTCTCCTCAGAGTATCTAAGAATATACACACACATATATACATACATTATATTATAATATTTAGAGAGATAGATGGTTTTTGTTTTGTCAAAAGATTTATTGCATTAATCACAATTCGGTAGTGGGTGGGAGAAGACACCATGGCGTAAATTTATATAACAAATCTAATTTTGATCAGCGTGTGTTTATTAAAATTCAATCGATTTTACTATGTCTACGAGTTATTTATTGATTTGGGTATCCCACTACCTTCATTATCCTTATATATTTTAATTGGTGTATACATTGGCCATTCATTTTGGTCCAAAGTTGATAAAATTGAGAAATTCAATTTGTGTGATTTTATAACGAGATTATGTAAAGATGATGGATTTAAATAAAGTTTTGGTTAAGATTTATTGAACTATTGAGTGATAGATTTCAGATTCTAAATTTTATGATATTTTAACCATTAATTTGATTTCTAGATATATAAGTTGCAAATTCTCCTGATTATTATACACTATTGTTTTTAGTGTAACCAATTTTGTGACGCCATCAGATCCGGGAGGTAGCTGAATTATTTTATCAAGAAGCTATTTGCTTACTGATGTTGTCTTCTTTATTCAGTTTTAATGTGGGTTTTACATTCTACCTTTTCCGAATTCCACCTTTTCCGGAAATGTTGGCACTTAAATTGAACCATTTGCCATCTTGGCAAATGCGATGGCTTAAGATGCGTTAAGTCGTATTCTGGAAATTTTGTTGTTGGTTGACCAATCAGGAAGTGTACTGGTGTCAACGGGTCCATATCGTGCACAGAAAGAATACAGAGAGGTTTTGAATTCAAGAATGCTTTCTATCTCTGCCAGCAGTGTTATCATCTCTTCCATGGTTAGTATGGAGTCTCGCATAACGTGTTTTAAGTGAAACTTAGTTGACTTGACCGTCGCTTCCCAGATTCGCCCAAAATGTGGTACACTTGGTCGAATAAAATGTCATGTGATGGTATTGTGAGAAACAAAATGGATGATTTGATTATTATTTTTTATAACTCGATTGAAGATTGCAGTTATTTAATTTTTGTACCAACAAAATCGGTGCTGTGGTTACCGTGAATTTCCGGATATATTCCAAATCGCGCTATAAATCGTTCCAGAGCCGCAATGTACGCATCACTCTAAGATCTCCAACGAGTTCTAAATGCGCGGCCCTTGTGCTTAAATAAAGGAATAACCATATTGGAAGAAACCTTATATGTTTTAGCCCCATACTTAAGCTTCCTGCATTTTTAGACAAATACGAATGTCACATTCAGAGGGCGGTTCTCCATAATGGTTTATGACAATTATTGCGAGTTCATTGGTAAAATGGATGCATTCTACAGTCACTGATCAGAATGGCGATCTCTGCAAAGCATGAGATTCGAAACTGGAATAGCATTACCTCCATTGTTTCAACTTTTATTTCACGAAGCATGTAATGCTGGCGAGCAGATTTTGCTTTCTGCAAATTGCTTTTCCCACTTTTTGGTGTTCCAAATGGAATGGTGTATACAAAGTCCAAATAAGTAAATAGGTGGGGGTTAACTTCCTCGCTGTATTTTAAAACCACATGGTCAAAGTGGATGCCGTAATTTAATTTGTTTAATTGATTATGTGTTGCATCATTTTGGAAACATTTCTAACAGGCATCTATAAAATATTGAATTTTGTTTCTTACCTCAGCTAAAGTAAGGTTCCTGCGTTTATAAACATTTTTATACAAATACCCATTTTTGTTCAACGCTGTGGAATCTTGTTTGTGCAAAGCCTTTTGAACATTTTCCTTCTTGAAAAAATCGTGAACTGGGATTTTCAGCAACCCGCATTCGAATATTGCAAATTGATTAAATAAGGTTTGCATTTCATGTAAATGTTATAAAGAAAGATAGTTTGCCAAGTTTCCTAACGATAGACCTAGCAACTTTAAAAAGACGGTGTATATGACGGGGTCCGTCCGTAAAAGAGGACGGCAAAATTATTATTTTTCCAATAATCGGCGTCACCATATCTTTCATTAAGGGCATCTTGGAGTCCTTGATACACTTCTGCTCTTACATTTGTTTCGTTGTTTCTAATAAAAAGTAACCTCATAGGTTCTTATTGTGTAAAAAATCTACGGGAGCGTTGTAAAATTTCTTTGGCAATTTGGGTGGTTTGATTACGATAATAATCAATTTACAAATGTTAACGTAAAGCACCTATGGGGATTAATAAAACATCATGAAGTGGATCGTCTGATGGATGTATATATTTCACTTATCCGCAACAATGGCCTCTGTGTCGTTTTTAAAAATATATTTCTTGAACCGCAAGTCTCATTACCATCATCGGGCTTTAAAACATTTATTAACCGATATGAGCCTAAATGTGGTTTACAAATAATACAAACTTTGAATTTTTCAATCAAATTTTTCCACGAAAAAATGTATGACGGAATGAGAATTGAAAAGCAGTTGGTGATAATTGACCTCGGAATTTTCTTGCAATCACCTCTATCAATCAGGCTACTGAACTATGTGCTATTACAATGTTATAATTGGAATATATTGTCAAGCTTTTAAACATGACAGATATCGGAGAATTATATATAGATAACCTTAGTTAAAAAATGTCACTTAATCACTCGTTGTAATTTTAAAATAATTTCACTCAATTTGAATAGTAATTGCTTTTTAATAGTTTAAGTATAAATTTCGATTTAATATTCTTCAAATTATATATTTGAATAAATACTAATGGCTACTTATCGATCGGATGACACACGGTCGTGACAGGTTTGTCCACAGATTAGACATCGCTTGGTATTCATTTTCTGTATTTTACGTATCTAATTCTAATTTATCATAAATCCGGCTCGAAGAACTATTGAATTGCGTGGAAATTTTACACGTTATCCCAAGATTATATGACGTCGATGGTTACTTGATCTTTTTTACATTTTAGTGTTGTTTGGTGTAGTGACAGCTGATATGTTGTCTTCTTTCATGCTGTACGAACAGTCCTCTTGATCAAATACATAAATTAAGTGATTGCGTATATTGGCAAGCAACACTTTAAAAAAACTATTTACCCTTCCATTTATTGATACTTCCACAAAGAATTTCACGTAAGCTTATATTTTATTCTGGGGATAATCCATTTTATTTTTATACTTTTCTACACTTATGGATTAGTAAGTTAACCAAACTTATAGGGTGGTATACCTAGTAAAGCATGGTGTTAATCTTGCTAAAGCGCAAGTACAAAAATTTACGATTTTGAATGTGATTTTTATGGGAAGAGAGCAAACCTCTCAAACTAAACATAGACATCAGATTGTGTGTAAAAACTACCTGTAATTTTGAATATGGATAATTTAGTTTATATGCTTAAAGGCTATTGCCACTATTGGTTACAACTAGGTCAAATGACTCATTTTGCATTTTTCATCTAACATATAACCCCATAATATACTTAACGTAATAAAAAGTTCATAGCTGGAAGGCTGTTGAATACATACATATGTACATAAGATACTCGTGTTAGCAAATAATAAAAGTAAAAATATGCTCCAGTGATATGTTTACAAATGCTGCATTGTTTAGAACTTTTTTTTACATACTTACATTCATATTTTCAGATTTAGGATTTATAGTTTAGGATTTTACATTTTTTATGGTTTCGTATACGAACGAGATAAATAATACAATACGTATTTAAGCATCAGTAAGGATTCTAACTTGTGATAGATAAATTTTGAATCTACAAATGTTATGTTACTTTATTTTCATGTCTAGCCAATTTTATGATAGAAAGGATGATCCATCCATAAAGCGTATTACTGGTATTGCATTATTATCTTTGTACTTTTGATTTATGGGGTAATATTTTTGCTTAAATTTCCTTTATATTAAATAGCATTTGAATAGTCGAAATAAAATCATTACTGAGTTTGGTTGCTTACAGAACATTTGCCTTCTACTATTAAAATTTTTTGAAAAGATAAACGGACTAAAAATATTTCTAACTTGGACCATTGTTACTACCATGCTATGTTAGCTCATTAACGTGCTAGATGTCGCTACTGGTATCGTTTTAAAATAATCGAAATGTTTTTATATGTATAATCGCCTAAATGTCATATATTTATTCTAAATTTTGTCGTATCGATCCGACATCTGGACCATCAATGAGTACTATATGTTACTATATGTAGTTATATTTTATACTATGCTTGAACTCTTATTTCCTTATTTTCAAAATATTAAAAATTCAGATATCACCTGTAATCTAGACAGCATTTTTTTAATATACCTCGAATATAGCTTTAAAGTGAAACATAAAAGGAAATGCTTATTTGACCTGCAAAATACCGAACTCTTAAAACACAATCCTTTTTGGAATTTTGCTGAACTAGTCAGATTGAAGCTCTTCTTATATTACATTGAAAAACATTTTTGAACATATTCACGCTCCGTCATTCGTCGAGGTTCTTTTTCAGATTTAGCTTACATAATTTTGCTAGTTTTGCCTAATGTATTCATAAGTCATAACGACAAAACGGTAGTGCCTTTTGCAATATTTTAGTTTTTATTAAGTGGTTACTTTACACAAATAACACAATCTTTTGAAAATCGCAAATATTTAAGCAATTTAATTTAATTGTTCAAATGCATATTTTAAAAGGGAATTAATTAGAAATAACTTCTCATCAATTAAACAAAATAAACAAATATTTATAATAAATATAGCATAACGGAAATATTTGCATTTATTTATTTATTTACATATTTATATACACTTAACTATTTGTAAAAATAATAATATTAATATATTTCTAAATTCTAATATGATTAAATTTATAAATTTAGTCAATCATAAATAATATGTTCAAATGTAGGTCAGTATTAATTAGAATATAACGACGGTGGGTATGTGTGTCGTTATTTTAATTATTCAGATGTAGATGGTGTGCAAAGCACAGTTTCGATCTGATGAATTTAGTTAAAAATTAATTGTCATCTCATCAGGCCATGACGATCGAGTGCTATGTGTAAATGCTATTTTACGCTCTATATATATTTATGTACAGTGTACATGTAACGTTAGCGAATTATATGAATGTGCACGAAATATCTGAATAATTGTTTTTTGTGTTTGTGTAGCGAAGTCGCTACAGAACTAGATAAAATTGATTTAATTAATAAGACTCATATCAATTTCATAATAAGAATATTAAGCTATGTCTTCGAGTTGAACGGGTCCCGGTTAATCGATTATCGTTCGAGTTTCTATTACCGAAAGCTAAAACTCAACAAAAGAGAAGACTTTACATGTACTTTTGGCCAGTTAATTGTAATGGATTATGCTGAAAAAATTTGACAGAAAAGAAGATCTTAATTGTTTAACAAGAAAATGAATACTCAAGTATGAGTATTGCGAGTATTTTTACTGTTGTGTTAAGGAGGGAGATATTTCGCCAGTTCTTACACTCCTTTAGATCCTTTTTCTTAAGGACCATTATTGTGAAGCTTTCTTTTCATTTTTGTGGTATTCTGCCAGAATTTCAAACTTCTTGTTAATGGAAGAATATTTTGGTGGTAATGTTATATGTCCCAGCAGCATAATAATATAATAATATAATAATATAATAATATAATAATATAATAATATAATAATATAATAATATAATAATATAATAATATAATAATATAATAATATAATAATATAATAATATAATAATATAATAATATAATAATATAATAATATAATAATATAATAATATAATAATATAATAATATAATAATATAATAATATAATAATATAATAATATAATAATATAATAATATAATAATATAATAATATAATAATATAATAATATAATAATATAATAATATAATAATATAATAATATAATAATATAATAATATAATAATATAATAATATAATAATATAATAATATAATAATATAATAATATAATAATATAATAATATAATAATATAATAATATAATAATATAATAATATAATAATATAATAATATAATAATATAATAATATAATAATATAATAATATAATAATATAATAATATAATAATATAATAATATAATAATATAATAATATAATAATATAATAATATAATAATATAATAATATAATAATATAATAATATAATAATATAATAATATAATAATATAATAATATAATAATATAATAATATAATAATATAATAATATAATAATATAATAATATAATAATATAATAATATAATAATATAATAATATAATAATATAATAATATAATAATATAATAATATAATAATATAATAATATAATAATATAATAATATAATAATATAATAATATAATAATATAATAATATAATAATATAATAATATAATAATATAATAATATAATAATATAATAATATAATAATATAATAATATAATAATATAATAATATAATAATATAATAATATAATAATATAATAATATAATAATATAATAATATAATAATATAATAATATAATAATATAATAATATAATAATATAATAATATAATAATATAATAATATAATAATATAATAATATAATAATATAATAATATAATAATATAATAATATAATAATATAATAATATAATAATATAATAATATAATAATATAATAATATAATAATATAATAATATAATAATATAATAATATAATAATATAATAATATAATAATATAATAATATAATAATATAATAATATAATAATATAATAATATAATAATATAATAATATAATAATATAATAATATAATAATATAATAATATAATAATATAATAATATAATAATATAATAATATAATAATATAATAATATAATAATATAATAATATAATAATATAATAATATAATAATATAATAATATAATAATATAATAATATAATAATATAATAATATAATAATATAATAATATAATAATATAATAATATAATAATATAATAATATAATAATATAATAATATAATAATATAATAATATAATAATATAATAATATAATAATATAATAATATAATAATATAATAATATAATAATATAATAATATAATAATATAATAATATAATAATATAATAATATAATAATATAATAATATAATAATATAATAATATAATAATATAATAATATAATAATATAATAATATAATAATATAATAATATAATAATATAATAATATAATAATATAATAATATAATAATATAATAATATAATAATATAATAATATAATAATATAATAATATAATAATATAATAATATAATAATATAATAATATAATAATATAATAATATAATAATATAATAATATAATAATATAATAATATAATAATATAATAATATAATAATATAATAATATAATAATATAATAATATAATAATATAATAATATAATAATATAATAATATAATAATATAATAATATGATAATATAATAATATAATAATATAATAATATAATAATATAATAATATAATAATATAATAATATGATAATATAATAATATAATAATATAAGATCATATCATATGGAAGCACTTGATGTCTTAAAAATTGTTCGTACTATATTTATTCGATTTATAAGTAAAAAAGAAAATATTGCAGACGAAAAAATTATTTTCTTCTTTATCTTTCTCTCTCTCTCTCTCTCTCGAGTTACACTCTCTTAAAGTTTTCACTTTTTCAAAGAGTTTTGGGTACATGTATTACATTTTTGTTCATATTTTCGGAACGGTTTGGCCGATTTTAGGCTTCTCAACGGTTTCTTGAAGCTACAAGATTATAAAAATTTATAAAATTATTAATTTTTAATAAGTTTCAATTTTAAAAGTTTAGTGATCCGTTGAATCTGTATTTCTTGTAAATCAATAACAAAAAAGTATTTGTTTTCAATTTTTTAAATTACCGTTAAATCACTTGTTAATAATGACACTTTATTCTGTGAAAAAATCAGCTTGGCACTAGAACAAAAATGTTGAAATACAGGCCTTTGAAATCAAAATTGTATATCCTTCCGTACTGAAACTTATCTGTTTTCGGAGTTTTCTAAATATATAACTTTTGAGACCTATAAAAATCGTATCTTTTATTGATATTTTAATACTAAGTTAGATTATGCCAGTTAAAATGTTACCTAAAATTAAAATAAAGTGGTATAATAGTGATTTGTGATTAATTTTGTAAATTGGTTTCCATAAAGTTGACAAAAATGCCGTTTAAATTATGCTGTTACCCATATAATCTTACTCCGCATCCATGTAAAAATCTACAGATTCGTAAAGTAACTGAACGTTTATATCTGAAGCTATGAAGATCAGCAACCTGAAACAACTGAACACAGAAAATTATATTTGTGATGCATGTTGCATGCAAATATTGAGAGTAACCGAAGAAGTTTCAGATACAACAAGCAGTCACACTACACCAGAAAAAAGAGAAATGGAATCGGCTGACATGATTCAAATTGAGGAAAATGAAACTATACTGCAGGCTAACCAAATTATATGAGCATGTGGATTAAGCCCATTAAATAAAAGAAAATTGAAAACAGTATCTTCAAGTTTGAGTCTTGCAATTCAAATTCCAGATCCAAGCATCCTAGGTTCCATTGGATTCCTGGATTTTCAATTTAAAAGAAGCATTCAAAAAGGAAACGAAACAAAATATGTACTTGCTAACCACATTGCCAGCTAGTTGGAGTCAAGAGCGTATAGAAGAAGAATTTGGAGTAAGTAGATACACAAGCAGGCAAGTAAAACAGCTAGTTGCTACCAAAGGACATTATAGTTACCCAGATCCTATTAATGGTAATCAGAAAATGTAAAAGGTAGAGTTTTGGAATATTATTACGACAACCAAGTAAGCCGAATATTACCGAGCATAAAAGATACAGTGAGCGTCCGTGAAGGCGCAATAAAAGTTTAAAAAAACTAAGAGGTTGATGTTTCCTAATCTAAAGGATACCATAAATACAAACAAGAAAATGAAGATGATTAATGTTTACT
Source organism: Tipula confusa (assembly GCA_963556175.1). Taxonomy (NCBI): domain Eukaryota; kingdom Metazoa; phylum Arthropoda; class Insecta; order Diptera; family Tipulidae; genus Tipula; species Tipula confusa. The sequence continues at coordinate 116,410,175 of OY744476.1, forward strand.
AACAAAGTTTAAAGACAATTTTAGTAGAAAGAAATATAAACTATTTATTTCAAAGGCCTGTATTTTAACATTTTTGTTCTAGTGCCAAGCTGATTTTTTCACAGAATAAAGTGTCATTATTAACAAAAGATTTAACGGTAATTTAAAAAATTTAAAAAAAAAACTCTTTTTTTGTTATTGAGGTAACAAGAAATATAGATTCAAAGAATCACTAAACTTTTAAAATTGAAATTTATTAAAAATTAATAATTTTATAATTGCCTATATTCTTGCAGCTTTAAGAAACCGTTAAAAAACCTATAATCGGCCAAACCGCTCCGAAAATATGATCAAAAATGTAATACATGCACACAAAACTCGTTGAAAAAGTGAAAACTTTAAGAGAGTGTAACTCGAGAGAGAGAGAGAGAGAAGAAAAAATAACTTTCTTCTACAATATTTTTTTTTTATTTTTAAATCGAATAAATATAGTACGAATACTTTTTGAGACATCAACTTCCAAAATCCCATTTTTATGTACGATTTCATATGGAATGATCCTAATAATAATATAATTAAAAAAATTATAACTATCCAACACCAAAGTCAAATGTATATACAATTTATATACGTTTATTAAATGTATATACGAAAATCTAATGTATATACATTTCAATCGAAACAAATCTTTAAAATTTATATAAAATAGATTTAAAAAACAAATTATTAAACACTAAAATCAATAGAAATAACCGTTTAATGACAAAATACGTCCAACTCAGTATGTTATGCTTCAATTGTTATGAAATTTTAACACATAGCGTTTAAAGGTTGCTACGTTCTAAAAATCATAAAAAGTTTGCATTAAACGCGCTATCTCTGGATTTATTGAACTATATATGAAATATATATAGAAATATATATGGGATATCTCTAAATATTACTTATTTACCATTTAGTACCCAATACATATCGTATGTGTATAGTCGATCGTAGTTAGACTGGATAATGTAATAAACTAAAGAAAATTGTAAATTCAATAAAAAGTAATAAAATAATAAAGGATGTGTTCTTAAGAATGAATACAACAAAAAAAAAGGTTACATAGATATTTTTCTCTCTATTTATATTTTATATACATAGTAAGTATATACTGATACATAATATAAGGAAGGATAATATCAGCCAGCCATACACATCCAAACACACACATACACACACACAAAATTGAAATTGTTTGTCCCGATTGGTTTTACTTGAAAAGGAATTGTTTTTTTGTTGTTGTTTTTTTTTTTAGTTCGTTCCTATTGTAGGGTACACATGGAGATATAGAAACATTTTCTATATATCAACAATTGACTTGAATCCCATGGGTAATCTATACTTTAAGGCTATCTATATTACAAAACAACAACTAAAATATTCTATAATATCCTTCTTCTTTTCTTCATCTATACATGAGTACATAATATAATACATAAATGGGTGTTTTATGATATACCACAATTTTGTAGTCGGTTTTTCGTTTTTCATTTCGTCTTTTCTAGAAAATGTCCTTTTTAATGAAAATAAAAAAAAAATCAAATAGGATATTTATAGAGAATTTGATTTGATTATTATTTAATCTTGGAAAGAACAGATATACTCGTACATATATGTACGAGAGCCTCTTATATTGTATAATTATGGATTAGTTTAATTTATTGTTATAATCACCCACAGTATATAATACATATATGTGTATATAATACACATCAAGATGTGCAGTTTATGTTTCTGTTATGTTCACATAATAATAAGAAAAAAAATTTTTTTTTTTGGATGTTTTTATGTCGCATAAAAATTAACATTACCATTTTCATTTTTATTCGGATAGTTAAGATGAGTAATTTTATTGAGTAATAAATGGAAGAAAAAGTCAAAATATCGTTCTGTTGAATTCTTAAAGTTCAAACATATTATGTAGTATGTGGATCAAAATGGCTTAAAAAGTTCAACATAATTAAGATTTCATTTCGTTTTATTTTAAATAATATCCAAAGCTTTATGTTTTGTTATTATATATATATATATATATATATATATATATATATATATATATATATATAAATATATATATATATATATATATATATATATATATATATATATATATATATATATATATATATATATATAGATATATACATGGGATTTAATGGGTTGATGATGAGCATACATTTCTTGGCATTTATTATTTTTGGGGATATTAATCGGATTACAAAATAAATTAATTTTAACTTTGTATAAATTGCTAAGTAAACGAATAAATAAATAGATTAACACTAGAAAACAGTAAATTATTATGTGGCCCATTCCTGGGTGCTTGAAAGAAATCCAACGTCATCTGCTTAATTTTCAGTTTCTTTTTATTTCTAAATCACTGGTTCAAATATAAAACCTAAAGACTTTACAGAACCCATTAAAAAAGATGTCGACCAATAAAAGGGATACAATTTAAACATCATAAGGCTTAACATATAAGGGTCTACTAGCGTTATAGGGTCAATTTAATGATATTAACAGATCAATCAGATAAATAACATTATTCCATATCAAATAACAAAAAAATATTAGTCCCAACAAAGTTTTTATTTTATCGTACATAGCCACTTAAATGTCTTCCATCATCCGATACAACACTCAACAAAAAAATATTAACTTACAATTTATATGAAAAATTTAAGATGTTTCGGGCGGCAGGACAAATATAACACAACAAATAAACCCATTTATTATGTACATACACTTAAAAAGTTTAACTTAAATGTTCTCTTATTTATTGTATTTTTGTGATTTATTAATAAATAATATAAATTGAATAAACTCAAAATAAAATTCATCCATCCATCTTGTTGAGCAGTAAAGATGTTTTTTTTTTTTTTTGCTTAGACATAATTTCTTCCGTATTATTATATCTCAAAAACAATAATAATTTAATTTACGAAATTGAGATAAAAAGGATATTTCAATTTATTTCTTTTCTTTGTTTTTTTGTTCCTAAATATAAAATTATTTACGAGATCTATATTTATTATTATCTAAACAGCAACAATACCAGCAGTAGCAAAAAATAAAAACGAAATAACATAAAATCATGAGACAATACTATAGGAAAATGTAATTAGAACAAATTAAATTTGATAGGTCCGTTATATTTAATAACCTTAAACACTGGCATGGAACAAATTTGCAGCGAATCTCTAAATGTCAAAGTCATATATGAATATATGGAAAAATTTTCGAAATGATTCTCCTGCAAAATGTACATAACGATCCTAGATTTCTTTTTGCATCATTTTTGTTTTGTTAAGGGACAAGAGGTAAAATAGGTAAAATACCAGTTAAAATGTCCACCACACCTTCACGCGGTGCTCCTTTCTTTAACTAATGAGGCTCTGGCGACCAAGACACGGCGGAATATCCGACCACCGAAAACCTAGTAAATGAAGTTCTCATCTACGACCCTCTACTAACTGGTACTGATAACGGTTGATAGATGTATTATAATCAAGGGATTTATAACCCAGGTGATAAATCATCAGAGATACTGACAAATCCACCCTCTTCGGAGGTCAGCCCAAAGTATTCTAGGGTGGGTCTACTATTGTTTGATGATAACTTATGTTCAAGAAGCTCTAAGCTTACAAGATCACCAACGAAGATAAAAGTTAAGAAAATTTTTTTTATATAAACGAAAATGATGAACTAAGAAGGAAACTAATTGAAATTGAAAAGATAACGTCACAGCTAAGCAGCAAAGTGGTGCTGTTAAAAAGGAAAACGAAAATTTAAAAAAGGCTTTACAGGGTAAAGAATCTGAGGAGGCTCCTCACACTAGCAATGAGGTAGACGCAACTGAAAGATTTTTTACTGATGAAGGAGTAAGGGAAACAGATTTGGCCTTAAAAAAGAAAAGGAAAGCAAATTCGTCTCCAGAAAGTAGTGAGACTCAACAAAACACCCTTCTAAATACAAATAAAGCTGATATACAACGATAAACAACTGACGAAGTAAAACAGCCAGACAAACCTAAAGAGATAATTACCACCAGCAATTACTATTATTAGCATATCCAGCTATGCCAGAAAATGCAGTAAATATGCTCAAGAGTAAAAAATCGAAAATGCAGAAGGTGTCAAATAACTAAAAGGAATTTGCCCTCATTTATTCTTACATTTGTGTAAAAAAAAAGAGAATGTAGAAAATATATACGACATAAAAGCCATCCTTAACATGAGAGTCAGAATAGTCAAATTCCTCAATGTAAAAAATTCTAAAACTATAATTATACCCAAGATATTGTCAACGAGAGCCTATAAATGCGTCAGATGTAAAGGGAACACACCGCTAAAGCATGACCTTTAAGTAAAAACTGTCCCCCAAAAATGCATAAACTGTGAAGCGCGGAATTCAACAAATTATATAGAGGATGTGAAGTATATCTAAAGAACTACAAAAATAAAAAAACAAAGCGTTACGCAACAAAACCATATAGGATAACTGATGACAAGAAGCCTACTATAAATATAGAGAAAACTGAATCGCAAGCTAACATAAAAGCAAAGCGATCCGGTGGGAAATAACGACGGTACCGATACCCCAATTCTTGAAAAGATTCTAAAATTCATAGAAACATTCGGCTTGTGAAACAAGAAAAAAGCATAGAAGCTCTAATTCGGCGCTTAAATATTCAAGGTATAGTGAATGAAATCACTTCCATGGTTTAGTTAAATATGTGGCTAAATCAAACTGATAGAATTGTCATCTGGAATGCAAATGGGCTAATGTAACATATTCTAGAACTAGGAATATTTTTAAATACAGAAAAAATAGATGTATGCCTAATATCTGAAAGTCATTTTACTAAAACTTCATTTGCTAAAATACGTGAGTATTTTTGTTATCACGCAATCCATCCAGCAGGAAAAGCGAGAGGAAAACCAACTATATTTGTAAAAGAAAACTTTAAACACCACGAAGGAATAAAAGTTGAAGAAATTATGCAAGTAGCAACTATCAATGTTCAGCTAAATTATTTATTTCATTACTCGCGGTGATTTTAACGCCAAAAATACGTTTTGGGGATCAAGACTCTCTATCACTCCCAAGCTTTCACATCCCATGTGAATGTCCTTCAGTTTCGATATCCTAATGCATTTAGATCTTGTTCGACGTCGTCACGCCAGCGCAATCCGAGTTTGCCTCTACGACGAACACCGGCTGGTTGTTGATGAAACACTTTATTGGCCATTCGTTGTTGTGGGGATCGTGTAACGTGGCCGAGCTATCTAACTCGATTGGATTTGTCTTCGTCGTTCCAATTTAGCAGACTTTGAAAGTAGGTTTGCCATACTGAGAGAACATCAGCCACGTTTGTTCTCAGCTCTCCATTTCCGTCTTTGAGGGCTGTACTTCTTGGGTGGAAGTCTTTAGTTAGATTTCTGGGGTTAGCAAAACAGTCCCTTGAGTTTCCTATTTCCGCTTGGAAGCTGATGTTTTCGATGCAAGATCTCATATGATCGCGCTTCTTTTGTCGAAGGTATTTAGTCGTAGCTTTCCTAACGCGGAGATATTCTGCTAGAGTGCTTTTAGTGTTGTGAGCCAACCATTTTTCATGAAGCTTTCGTTTATTTCCAACGACCCTTCGGCATTGATCATCGGACCAAACATTGCGGGACCTCAGAGGCCTTCTTCCGATGAAACTTTACGCCGCGGTGGTTATGGCTGAATGTACAGCGTACCACTGCTCCTGGATGTTAGGTGGAGCTTCTTCATTGTTATTGGGCCGGTCTAAATAATTAGTGATAGCTGATTGGTAGCTTTACAGTGACGCTTGGTCTTTTAAAGCATCGATTTTCCATCGAACGGTCTTTTGTGCTTGTCTGTTGAACGTAGATGACAGTTTGCACTTATACTTAAATATGACCAGCACATGATCGCTTTCCATGTCTGCACCTCTGTATGATTTGACGTCGGATATGATGGTGGAGTGTCTTTTAGACAACATGATTTGATCGATCTGGTTTTCCGTTCTTCCATCATTCGATCTCCACGTTACTTTGTGGATTCTCTTGTGTGGGAAAAACGTACTTGATACAACTAAGTTGTACGTTATTGTCAGGTCGGTGACGCGTTGGCCGTTGTTGTTACAAGTTAGATGCAGGCTGTTAGGACCGATGTACGATGAATTTTCTGCACTCCTACCGATTTTTTTGTTAAAGTCACCCACGATGATTTTAATGTCGTTATTGATTGCGGTATGTTATTGCGGTATGTTATTGATGACTCCCTCCAGCTCGACAAAGAAGAGATCTTTGATGTCATCAGTTTTATCTTCGGTGGGTGCATGTACATTAACGATCGTGATGTTGAATTTCTTAGTGCGGAGCTTGACCGTGCATATCCGGATGTTGATAGGGCGAAAGTCGATGATATGATGCTTCGAGCGCTGATGGGCAAGGAAGCCAACTCCAAATTCTCCTCCATTTTGAGGGCCGCTGTAATGAGAGTGTAACCATTGGTGTCATGAAACCCACTCCCAGACCATCTAAGCCCTGGCAGTGCAAGCACGTCTAATGTGTAGTTACACACATGTGTAACTACACATTAGACGTGCTTGGTTCGAAAGGATCTGGAGATCTCCAGGTCTTATGAGGCTAAGCACGTTCCATGTTCCCATTTTTAAAGCGTTGTCCATGTACAATTTTTGAGGTCGATTTTGTGATGTATCCGATATGGTAATTCTAGGCCTTTGATTAGGGTTCATAACTTTAATTGTTTTTATGAAAGCAAGTTGTTGGCCTGCTGCTCATCCTGCTTGTTACGTGTGTGGGCCACGTACAGCATCCAGTCCTACCTTGAATACATTTATATAGCGAGCCGCTTGATATAAGGCAGACGCCAGCTACAGCCGCACCTAACCTGAGGAACAGACGCTGATTTGGTATTGGTTTTGAGGCGCCAATGACTCGCCCTGACATGTAGTGTCCATGACTATAAACAGGATTGCCCCTGCTTGTCTCCACCTCACCGCCTGATTTATTTAGCGTGACCCAGGGAGCACCGCAAGGTGGTATGAATCTAGGACTTGGCCCGCCTATTTGCGGGATCAATACTAACAATCCACAAACGAATGTAGCTATTTATCGCAGGTCCAATGCGCATTTTACTCTGGAGGTAAATCAACATACTGGCTTATGGATCCAAATAAAATTCCAGATGCTATAGATTTTTATGTAACAAAAGGCGTATCAGAAAACCACTTATTCATAGAAGATAGTGAAAGACTATGGTCAGATCACTCTCTTGTAATCATGACACTCAGTGCAACAATTGGTAAAATTGAGTCGTTGCCTATAAATTAACAAAAAATATAACAAACAAATTGGAAACTGTTCTAGAAACTTGTCAGTGACAATACCAATCTTCAAGTGCCAGTTAAAACTTCGTCACAATTGGAGGGCCAATTAGAGCAACTTAATAATATTATACAACAAGCAGTTTGGGATAGTACGCCTAATAGTCAAAAAGCAATTCGAGCACATATCAACTTCTCTTTGGAAGTTTGAGAATTGATTAGGGAAAAACGTAAAGCACGAAAAACATGGCTGAGCAATCGGGCCCCACAAAGTAAAACGATACTCAACTATCTTAGTAATAAACTTTTGATCAGAGAAAATAAAAATGGATCGATTCATATTTACCTTACTAGCCTTACTGGTCAAAAGACAAACCTCAGATGAAAAAATAACACTAGTTAACAAAATTGACAGCCAAAGCATAAAACCTGAATCTTTACAAGAGTTAAAAGTTGAAATCAACAATAACTTAAACTCAATAAAATGTCTAATTACAAGAAAAATATTTAAAGCACAACCTGAAAAAGGATTACGAAAGCTACTTCAAATAATTAATGCAGCATTCAGACTTAACTATGTTCCACAGTGGCAGAAGTGATAATGATACCAAAAACAAGTAAACCACATAACGACAAAAAATCGTACAAAACCATTTCTTCCCACTATTTCTATATTATTTTAAAAATTGCTGCTTAAGAGACTTAAATTAATCATAGAACAACGAGATCTTATTCCTCCTCACCAATTCGAGTTTAGAGAAAAACATTCGACTAAAGAGCAGGTTTACAGAATTACAAACATAATTGAAGATGTACTGGAAAGCAAAAAAATATCCTATAAACAAGAGATTTGCCAAATACAGATACAAAATTTGCTGATAACACTGCAATCTTGGCAATTGGTAACAATGTAGAAAAAGCAACGAGAAAAGTGCAAAGAACCACTAACACATTGAGTAACTGGAGAAAAAGATGGCGAATCCAGCTAAATGAAACCAAATCAATTCATGTTAACTTCACTAACAAAAAAGTTAAATGGGTACCAGTGGAAATTAACTCACTGCAAGTTCCACATGCAAATGCAGCAAAATATCTAGGCATGACACTTGACGCTAAGCTTAAGTGGAAAGACCATGTCAAAAAGAAACAAGAACAGCTTATCATCAAATACAAATACAGAAATGTACTGGCTTGTAGGTAGGAATTTCGAGCTATCACTACATAATATCACTTTTTTGTGTTTGAACATTTGAAGTGACAATATCAAAATCAATTTAATAGTAAAAGCTGAAAATAAAAATTAAATATAAATACACATAGCACTACCATGGTATGTTAGCCTATTGACGTGCTAGATGTCGCTAATGGTATCGTTTTACAATAAATAAAATATTTGTATATGTAAAATCGCCTACATGTCTTATATTTATACTAAATGTTGACAATATTCTATCGACCCGACATCTGGAACATTAATGGGTAAACTTTTTTTACTTATGATGGTAGTATTATATGCATTTATACTATGCCTATAGTGTTCCTAATAAAAACACCTCGAATTTTGTGAATCCCAAATTTGTTAAAATTTAAATCCATATTGCGTTACTTTAATGGAAAAAATGTATGGTATTTCTAACTAACAAGTGTATTAAGTAAAGAAGTTCGAGTCAATTACTTGGCCGTTGTATCAAATGTTAAAGGTTGAAAGATTTTTTTTAAATTAAAATTATTTAATAATTTGAAATACAATAAATTAAATATTAATAAAAATAATTTGTTTTTGTGTTTGATTTCAGGTGAATGGTGCATGGTCGCTGCCGAATTTCGTTTGTGATTTTTATATAGCAATGGATGTAATATGTTCGACATCATCTATATTTAATTTAGTTGCAATTTCAATAGACAGGTACGTGTAATTAATTTTTTTAATTTTGTATCTACTTATTTAAAAATTTATTGTGAAATGATGATTGCGATGTCTTTTACAAATTTTACAAATTTATTTAATAATTTTTAGAAAAGGAAAAGCATAGGTATCATTCATACAATAAAATTTTTATATATTTTATAGCAGTATCTATAGTCTTACGTCATTTGCCGAGCTGTTACGTAATTTGCCGTCCAGCATTTTATTTTGCATGTAACATAGCGAACAGTAAAACCGGACAGATTTTAAAATTTAATATAATCATGGGGCATTGCCTTTAATATAAAATAAGTAAATCTGCATTACCGACCACAACTTTGCTTTGCTGAGGTTCAATTGGGTGTTTGACAGAATGACTCCGTTGGAACTTTAGAATACTATATTTTGCAAAAAAGTGAATTTTGATTATTTTTTATTGAAATTTCATGGAATATGTTGAAAACATATTACATTTTATGAAAAACATGATACTGCTCAATATAACCTCCTTTAGCTCTGATTATTTGATTCAGTCTTCCATAGAAAGCATTGCATGCTGACCGAACGTGGGCTTGCGTATTTTTTAGTGGACACCTTACTTTCCAAAATGGACCATATGGAGAAATCCATGGGATTCAAGTCTGGTGAATATGGTGGCCATTCTTTCGACGAAATCAGCCGTGGAACGCAATTTTGTAAAAATTGCTGTGTCGCTCGAGCTTTGTGTAACGGTGCCGAGTCCTGTTGGAATGTCCAACAGTTCGTACCAAAGTAGCCCAAGGTAGCAAAGCATCGTTTAGGATCTTTTGGCAGTACACCTCTTGGTTTACTTTGACTCCATGTTCGATGAAAACAAGATGAGTGCGTCCATCTGCAGTAACTGCAGCCCAAACCAATGCTCATGTTCTTTCAAGCCTAACTTTTTTTTGTGCCTTTCGTATCATTTCTTTTGATGTTGCTGTCTTTTTAGGACCGCCTCTGTTGCGTTTAGCGATGCTACCAGTTTCGTTGTATCGAGTTATGGTTCGATACACAAACATTTTATTCACATTCAAATGCTGGAGCTGACGAACTATTGCTGTTTGTGAAGTTCTACCCAAATACAGTGCAATTACACTATTACGTTTGAATTCCATTACGATTTATTTATTAAGATATTAATTTAGAACAATTATTTGTTGACGACATGTAAACAACTAACCAAACTTCAATCTGTCAAAAAATTGACGCGCGAAAATGACAACTACACAAATGACAGCAGAGTGAAGTCAGTAACATTTGGTCTCAGCCACCCTGTATATAGTTGATAATTAAAGGCGACTTCATGACATCGAATATTATGCTAGCATATTAAATTCATACTCTCGACCAACCACATCAATTAAATTTAAACAAAACATGCCCCTACGAGCAAAAATATTTTCAACTTTATGAAAACAATTCGCAGACGGCCAACTTAATCATACAAACAACCCCGTGTTTTGTTTGATTTTCATGCAAATGACAACTATGAAGTCACAGTATGAATTTAAAATGCTAGCATAATATTCGATGTCATGAAGTCGCCTTAAAACCTTAATTTAATTTATCTAATGTCGAATTCTTTCGGGTTTTGACGAAAATATACATTTTGGTTGGCATGAAAGAACTTGACCAAAATTTGACGTAGTTTTGTCATTGTGTTTGTAAAGAGAAAAAGAGAAGGAAACATTTTTTAATTTCCATATTTATTTAAATTAATAAAATTTGTTTTTAAATTAATTATTAAATTGTACACAAACAAGAAATAAATTTATTATAAACATATAATTTTGCATCATAAAAAAACAATACCACATCCAAAAACAAGGAAAAATCACGAATGACGAATTTATTTGTTTACATTTCTAAATTGACATACAATTATGTGTTGGTATTAGTTAAAATGGAAGAAAAAATTTACATTACCATTTTGACATTTCCGTCAAAATTTTTTGACGGTTTTTGGTCCCAAAGAAGAACCAAATGTCCATCAAAAGTAACATCAAAAAGCAAATTTCCGTCAAAATTTTTGGTACGAAAAATTCGACATAAGATACAAATGCATTCAGCGCTATAACTTCGTAGCGGCGGAATCGTTTGGTGTCATTTCTAAATATAGTATTCAATGCATACCATTAATTTTACACCATTAAACCATTTAAACAATCTTTAAAAATCATTTTTCTTCATTTCGTTTTTAACATTTTCGTTTCAAATTTTAACATTTAAAACCAAAATTGTTAGTACTATGCCAGTATGACACACGAAAAATTAAATTAAAATCGCGTGGCAACACCAAAAATAGAAAACATACAAGAAACAAAAAATTATTTATTGCTTTATGACTTAAGCACCACACAACATATGTAAATTTATCAAAATTCATCACCACCACAATTACTTAAACTTCTTAGTGGCTTTAGAATGGGTGGTGCTAATGATCTCTGATCACGGCATATAAAATAAGCAGACGTTGTACACACATAATCATCCCATTTGTATAACGTTTTTCTTGATAGAGCCAAACAATTTTGTGTTTTTCTTTGATTCGGAACGAACATGTTATCGGGTTGATTTGTCTCCCAATTTGTATAGACAAAAGCATGGCCCGATGTTATCCAATAAAAGTTTTGTTCACTTCCTAAATCGGTACCGCTCGTCCAGTACAATGCGTCAGTATCATTCGAAAACTCTATATGTTATATACAAATAAAATGAATAACTCCAAACTGCATATATGTATATTGTAATATGTTAATATACAGTACCTGGTTTATTAATAACTGTCAAAATGCGTCGCTCTTCATCTTCATCCAAAATATCAACTAAATTCATACCCTGGTATGCGCAATACTTTAATGCCATATACCAATTTTCTTTTCGAGGAAAACTCGTATAGTAGGACCGCCCATCGAGATCAACAACCTGACCCGTACTCGAATATTTTATAAATAAAATTAAAATCGAAATTAAAATAAACTTTTTCATTTTATAAAATTCAATCCACAACTGAATGATTTATTAACAAAAGTACCAACATATATATAAAAGAGTGTGTTTGTGTGTATGTGCAATCTTCAAGTGATTATAAAAGTTCAAATGTTATGTTATTTAATTTGACTTTGTGCTTTATACACTCACAGACAATACATAAACAAAAAACGAAACACACACACACACACATGCACAGTATTTTTTTCACTTATTTTCTTTTATTTCTATTATTTGAGACTTAGGTTTTCGTCCACGACAAATATAAAAATTCTTAGAACCACATCTGACATCGTCCCACTTGAAATTATTTTGTTTTAAAATTACGAGACAATTTTCAGCATAATGATTCTGAGTTGGTTGTACATCGATAAAATTTGTTTTGTTCATTTGTTTTCCAGTTGTCATCCAATACCATTTATCTTCACTTCCCAAATCCGTGCCGCTCGTCCAATAAATTGGATCGACAACATTTAAATATTCTGGCGGCAAAACATTTTACGAACAAAAAATTAAAAATCGTATCGAACTTTAAAGCTTGAGAACACTTCTTACCCGGTTTATTGATAATCGTTTGAACCCGATAATCTTCATCCATCTCATGCACATCAATCAAATCCATATTTTTATAGGCACAAAATCTATTGGCCTGATACCATGTTTCCTTTCGCGGATAGCTAACATAATACTGTATATTATCGATGGTATGGTGTTGACCACATTCTGTCAAATTAACTGTCACAATTATTATTATTATTATTATTGGTAAAGAGGATGATATTAAAAAAGTCATTATAATTCTTAATATTTTATGTCGACAATTCAAAAGCTTAAATAAAAATGAATTCCCTGACAATAAAATATAATGGAGATGATGGTGGTAGTGACACCAGTGGTGTCGAAAATGGGGTCAAACTTTATGACTTTTACATATAATATTTTATGAAACATAAATTTCATGGTGTATGATTATGGGTGGGTCGTGGGGTTAATATAAGAAATTATTTTAACAGATTTAATTACAAAATAAATTGTTTTACATTAAATTTTGTTATTTATAATAAATTTTGTACGAAGGTTGTTTAAAAAGTTCTTGGATTTCGAAAATAGTACACAAGCTTAGTGAATTTAGATAGCGCAAAGCATACAAATATTATCCCGAAGGATTAAGTCATAAGCTTGCAATAAATCGAAGAATACCTGATGTACGCTACGGGCTATTTAGTAATATTTAGAAAGAATCATCGTCAGCGAAAAAACCTTGATCATTGACTTATCGGACGAAACCCTCTTTGGCAGTCATCTATAAAGTTTCCTCTGTCAGGGGACTGATTTTCTCCAATATTTTGTAAAATAGCAATTTATATGCTGTGCAAAGAAGAGCTATGCCACAATAGTTTTGCATTTTGAGCAATATCCTTTTTAAAAGATAGGGCATAACGCGGTCACTTTACATTCGTCAGGCATAACTTTATTTTGCCATACTAATAGTATAAGGTACCCATATTTACAAATAATATTTACAAATAAGTCACTCTGATGTTTGCCAGCTCTTGCATTAAAGTCACTAATCATTAATGTGACAAATTGCTTCATTATAGATTCGACCAGATCATCCAAATTGTTGTAAGATCAGTCTTGGGTTGGTTTACATCAGTAGACACATGAATACAAATGATTGACAGGTTGGTTAGTCGCATGCGTAAGCGTAGTTAACACAAAAGATTATCGACCGCTTTGAAATCCAAAACAGCCGTTTGGATCCCAAAAAGAAAACCAATACAAAGATTGCCGAGGTCATCTCCACTGTAAAGAAACATATAGCCTTGGGACACAAGGTTTTCACTTTTAGGCTAAATCCTAATTTTGGCAGAATCCTTATTTTCTTTTGTTGATATTTTTGACAGTAAAATATCTTTTTAAGGATGCGGGTGACTACCAGCGTAGTTTGGAGCTCAGCGATCCAAACTTTCTTTAGTCACCTCATTCAAAAAGCCAAGCATGATGTGGTGGTTTTCTAAGGATAACTTGAATAATTAAATTAGACAAACTAAATTTCAGGAATATTTTGAACCAAGCTCGTATATACTCCATTGGATTTTATATTTGGTGATCATAAATATACAAAAATAATGATGACGCAATATGCATGAGGGGATTCTTTTATAATCAAATATCTTAGAAATTATTTACTTATTGTATTATTTTCAAGTTAGTTCATGGGTTCAAATTCACAAATTATTGTGATTTTTTTTTTTTTTTTTAAATTCACAATTGTAATTTACTGTTCACTTGCAGTGTGATTCCCTCCAGATTTGCAGACCATAAAAGCAAGTAGATTGGCAAATCGAAATATATGGTACCATTTCTACGAATTTCCGGTGCAACTATATGACTAATCTCTGTAGCACGAATTTGAAGTGATTATAACGTAGCTTCACTGTGTCTCTAATTGAAACCCTACGTCAACGATAAACCCGCTAATATGGACTTGATGAATTTCAAAGTAATTTAATCGTTAAGATGGCACCTTAAAATCTAATCTGAATTGTCTCGTTTGTTAAACAAAAAGTCTATTTAATCCATAAACCTGTCTTATTAAAGCACAGAAGAAATGTAGGTGGAAACTTTCAAAATCAAGATAATACATTATGGTTGGTCCATTAAAAATTTAGTCTAAAATTTGTTTAAGTCCAATGAAATTTATTCCAAAGTGAAAGCTCGAAACTAAGCTAATTCACAATACAATTTTTTTTTATTTTTGTATTTTTTTTCACCTGTCTCGCTTTGCGTTCAAATTTGCACTCCTCAAATAAACACTTTTTTCTTTCTGCGTGTCGTCGTCATCACCCATCAGCTTGTCCATCCCCTCCACTTTTACGAGTATTACCTATTTTCTTTCACCCAACGCGGCTGCCATCTCCACGCCGGCTCATTGTTGGACAACATGAAATTATACAATAACTTGGTTTAGGGTTGTACTTTTATGTTTTAGTGCGGTATGGTGGAACCATTGGAACTTGGAAGTGAGGATTAGGAAATGACTCTAATTTCGGTTATCCATGGCAACCGGTGTCTGTTTCCGAGTATATCGCGAAGATTCATGCACCGCTGTCCCTAATGCACAAACTATTTGCCCAATATTTTCATCCCAAATCCGCTGATTATCTTTTAGATAACTACGAATAGCTGACAATAAGCTATTATTTACTCTCTCGATCGAGTTCGCTTGTGTATGGTAATACGCATTTAATCAATGTTTCACGTCATACTTCTGCAAAAAAAACTTAAACTTTTTAGATATAAATTGACTACCGTTGTCCGATATTAGAGTAGATGGACCACCAAACACCAGGAATACATTATCTTCCAAGTATCTGATTAGTGATATAGTCTCCGCCCTTCTGTCCGGCTTTAGTAGCACAAATTTATTGATTACGTCAATTATTACTAGTAAATATTTATTTCCCACTTTAGACCGGGGTATGGACCCATGTAATCAATGGCGATCATCTCCCAAGGCTGAGTCGAAATATGAGGTTCGCTCATTGGCACCCTAGAAATCTCACATTTTGGTTTGTTAAGCTGGCATTTTTCACAAAACTCAACTTAACTTTGAACGTTCCTAGCCATCTTCGGCCAATGATACCTCTCCTGAAGTATTCGGAGCGTTTTGAAAAACTCCAGGTGTCCAGCTATTGTGCTATCATGGTTTTCATACAAAACATTTTCTCTTTTCGGCTTTGGAACATAAACTTTCCACGCCCAATTATATGCGCCATCACCTCCTAAGGTCTAGCAATATTTGTATAACTTTCCATCTTTTATCGAAACTCTGGATGCTTGTCTGGGAAATTTGTCACGTCGTTTATGATCTTCTGATATGTCGTATCATCCTGTTCTACCACATTAAATCGTCGGGCACTATGTTATGTTTACCCTTCCTATACTGTAGCTCAAAATCATATCCATGTAGTCGCATGGCCCAGCGGACCAATCTTAATGCCAATCTTTAAAATTTATCAGCCATATTAGTAAAGCACGATCTGTTAGTACCTTGAATTTTACTCCGCCGATATAAACTCTGAATTTCGCTATTGCCGATACCACTTTCAAACATTCCCGCTCTGTTGCGAAATACTTACGTTGCGTCAGAGTAAACTTTTGACTCATATATGCGATCACACCACTGACCAATGCAAAAAGCGATCTATAAACTCTCATTTTGAAGGAAAAACTATTGGCAGAGTAATTTCAGCAGTTTCACCAAAGATGTAGAGCGTTACCATCTTTGACCAATTCTTTTCTCTGTCAATATATTCCTACTCTATATGGAAGCAGTAAGAGCAAGAAGATTAATTAATGATAGTAGTGATTGGGGGAACTGTTTATTTGAGGACTGCGAACATATGTTATCCAAATCTTTGAGATCCGTATTTGTGACTTTCCTGACCCATGGCAATCCTGATGGTCCGTCAACACTTTTAATGAATTCATATTTAGTATAATGGAATATTTTATTTATCAAGGCAAGAACCATATATAGTACTGCTTTTAGTAGGAGTTAAAAATTCAATGTGAAAATCTAAGTTTTGATTTTTTTTCAGTAAAGCGGCAATACCAAACGTCTCTGAAATTTTTAATATTAATATTATTTTGTCACCTAACAATATTGCTGAAAATAATTTTTGGGAAGCTCTAAATACTGATCATCTTACGGAAAAACACTTTGTGTTAAACAGAAGATCTCTAATAATATAACACATAGAGTTGTTGGAAAGGTGTTAGAAGGTGATTTTAGGCAAGTTTTGCCAGTAGTTATAAATGGAAATAGAAATTTAACAGTCAATGCTACAGTTTAAAAATCGTTGTTTTGGCGGCATTTCCTTCCCTTATATATAAAATGGAGTGGACCCTGAACTCAGTGACCGGTTATTAAAAGTTGACAATGGTAACCAAATATCTACCGAAAACAAAATATTTGTGTAAAGTGCCAAAAAATAAGTCTAACAGAATTTAATTGATCTTTTTTGGAAAATCACACATTGGTGGTGGCAGTTGTGACGGATAATGTTGTATGTAGTGAAGTAATCCAGTAGAATTTGTGTTTGGTTATAATACTGGTTAAAATGCGAGTTAGCATTTTAACCACAACCCGGTACATTCAATCCTGATAGAGAGGATATCAAGCTTAAATGTGATTATGATCATCTGATTAGAGCCGGTGATGGCGAGGAACACATCTATGACCCTTTATTGAAGTGCAGAATTCATTGGCGGACGCATCATTCATGTCAGTACTATAGGCTGGCAATGATCACTAAAATGTGCAGGCAGTCTACTTAAAAAGGTAGGGCTTATTAGAAAACTGCGAATGAGTTTGGAGTAGCAATAAAAAAACAGACAAATAATACAATTGTGCACAGGGGTCCCTAGTAAGGAAATAGTACAGAATATTTTTATTAGCAAAATAATGGTCAAGTGTAGAAAGTTTTCCTCAAGGTCGCGTAATATTCTACAGTCGATTCTACCTATTTGAGAGATACTACAAGTTTTTGGCCAATAAACGAAAACTGTTGCGAGCATAAAATGACCATCAAGTGATTAAAGGACCATCACACTTACAGGACCATCAGACTTTGACAGTTCTTTTATAATTAACAGTTATTAAATCATATCCAGGAGTTTTGTTCGGATTTAAACTTTTTATTTCTTCTTTTAGCTCACGGACTCATTTGATCTGTGTACAATATTAACATTTTCATTCGCAGATTTTCTGGGTAGTGGTTGAAAAGTTTCTTCGAGGTGTCTCGCAAACAGATCCGCTGTTTGCTTATTACTACAAGCTTCCGTACCGTTATTATTTCTAATAGGTGCTGTTTGATTTTTTGGTCACTTGATCGATTTTGTTGCTTTCCATAGGGAGTATTCAGTGTCTTTTTGACCAGTAAGTGAAGATAAATATCATTATATTGTTTCATTTTTTACTTTCCTGATAATAGATTTCAGTTTTTTACATAAGTTATTAAGCTCGGTTTTATTAGCTGCAGTTCGATTTATTTGCCAGAACTTACGTGCTTTACGTTTTTTAGCCACCAGTTCTCTTACTTTAAGTGGATAATTTGTACCTCTAGTGTTGTTTGCAGATTCGAGTGGAGTGCTCTGCCACGCTGCTTGCCGTATATTTTCAATTAGTGTGTCAATTTCCTCTTCAACGTGCATAGATCTTATTGGCACTTGAAATTTGATATTCTCATTTAACAGTTCACGAAAAAGGTTCTAATTGGTATTCTTGTTGTAAAATCTTGGCGATATTTCTTTTTTTTCCTGTATCACCAATTTTAGGAGCATAGGGCGTCTACTATTCTGAGCCAGCTTACTTTATTTGGGCTATTGCTTTAATTTCCGCCCATGATGTTCCCAGGTGTTTTGCCTCTGCTAGCATCGTTCTCTTCCATGTCATTGTTGGCCTTCCAACCTTTCGTTTTCCTTGCTTTATTTCGGTCTCAATGGTCTGACTGACATGTTGTTCTTTGCAGATTGATGTTACTAATCGTGTTAGGCCAGAAGTACTTAAGTATTCGTCGAAGGCATTTGTTTACGAACACCCGTAGCTTCTGTTTGATTTTTCCTCTATGCTTTCATGTCTCACACCCATACAGTAGTACCGATTTCAGACAAGAGTAGAACATTCGTTGGTCTTGCGCGACAGGACAGAAGTATTCCAGACTTTGTGTAGCATGTTGAATGTATGTTTGGCTTTATTTATACGTTTGTGTATTTCTTCTTCTGTTCCACCTGCTTTCGTTATTGTGCAACCAAGGTATACGAATTTATTTACATCTTCAATTTGTATGTGCATCAGTGTGGTTATATTTGTGTTGAGTCTCATCGTCTTGGTTTGCTTGATATTAATCTTGAGACCAACTTCATTAGCTAAATCTGATAGCTGTTGCACTTTCTGCTGCATATCGGAGTGTATGTGTCTAAGCAAGCATATGTTGTCTGCATAGTCCAAATCATTGAGTTTACCAGTTAACCCCCATTGAATGCCATTGGGGACTTGTTATCTAGTTTCCGCATTACACTGTCTAATACGATTAGGAACAGCATTGGTGAGAGTACGCAACCTTGCCTTACTCCTCGAGTGTTGTAGTAAGTTTCACTTTGTTTGCCTTTGTATTCAATTCGGTTCCCAGCATCTCGATACATTTCTTGTATGAGTTCAATTAATTTCTTTGGGATGCCCATTTCACAAAGTGTCTGCCATATTGCGTTCCTGTTTATCGTATCGAATGCGCGTTCGAAATTGACGAAGAGCATATACAATGGTGAATTTCATTCATTGGATTGTTCAGTGATGATACGGATTGTGTTGATGTGATCAGTGCAACTTCTTCCTGGTCTAAATCCAGCTTGTTCGTTTCTTAATTTTGCATTGATCGTATCTGAGATTCTGTTAAGGATGATCATTGCGAGTACCTTTATTGTTGTGTTGAGGAAGGAGATACCTCACCAGTTCCTGCATTCTCTTAGGTCACCTTTCTTGGGTATCGTAATTATCAAGCCTTCTTTCCATTTCAGTGGAATTCTCCCAGAATTCCAGACTTCTTGGATTATTGGTGTTAATATGCTTACAGTTGTAGATGAATTTCCTTTGAATATTTCGGCGGTTATAATGTCTGTACCAGTGGCCTTATTGCTCTTCAGTCTACTAATGACATCTTTAACTTTCCGTTTCGTTGGTGTTGCTAGTTTCGTTATTGATGTCAATTGATGACTGGAGTTTTTCTTGGTCGGCGACGACGTCTTCTTCAAAATATTCCTTCCATCTCTTTAACTGCGCTTCATCTGTTGTTAGTACTTGACCATTAGGGTCCCTTATAGGTGGTATGTTTGTAATTTTACCATTGACCTTTCTTGCTCGCATATTTTGGATTGCTGCTGCCTCTTCAGCAGCTTTGAGAATGCTTTCTGTATAGTTTGTTCGATCATTCCTTGCCATCTTTTTTACTTGATGAGCTGTTTTCTCGTATCTACATTTCACCTCTTTCGTGTTATGTTGGCATATTTTCAACTTAAATTGACGGCGTTCCTCAACTTTTTGCCATGTATCATCACTGATCCAAGGTTTCCAATTGTATTCCCTGTAGCCGAGTACGTCCATGGCAGTCTTGATGTAGGCTTCTTCTGTTTGGTTCCATCTTTCTTCTATACGGGTGGCTTCAGACTGAAGATTGAGTTGGAGCGTTTTATTGAAAGCGTTTCTTGTTTCAGTATCTCTCAATTTATTTGTGTTAAATTTCCTCCTATTTGTCTTCGAATGTTTCACAGCTGCTGGCTTGATTTTGAATTGTGCCATTACACGTTGATGATCGCTGTGTACATCTGCGCCCCTCATTGTTCTTACATGAGTGATGTGATGTGAGGAATTTCTTATTGATCATTACGTGATCTATCTGATTTTTAGTTCTGCCATCCGGTGATGTCCATGTGTATTTATGTATATTTTTGTGTGGAAACCTACTCCCGCCTAAGAACAATTGATTTGTGATACAGAAGTCGACAAGCCTTTCTCCATTGTTATTTCGCATTTCTTCCCATGTTAGGTTGATGTTGTCTGTATCAATTTTTGCATCTCCTTGTAGGATTTTGACGTAATTTCTGTGCGTTCTTGCTATTGTGGCTTGTAACTGCTAGTAGAACTGATCTTTTGTTGTATCTTCTGCATCTTCTGTTGGGGCATAGCACTGAATGATAGCTGTGTTTCTTATTTTTGAATGGAACCTTGCCACTATAATTTTGCTGTTAACTTGGTTGCCATTCCATCAATGCTATTTTTGCTTTATTTGTTGTTAATATGCCCACGCCTTGTTCATGTGTGTCGTCTCTACCAGAGAAATATCATATAGTTTCCATTGCTCGTGTTTATTTCTCCACTGTTTTTCCATCTGACTTCACTGAGGCCGAGAATCTCGATGTTATAACGTTTCATTTCTTTCTCTACTTGTGCTTAAGCCTTGATGTTTCTGTAAGAGTTCCGATTCGTGACCGTTTATGATATAAGCCAAGGGTCGATATTTGTGTTGGTGTCCGGTTCGTGTTGTTATTTGTAAAATAGTATTCGTTTCTGTAATCATTTTGGTTTCATTAATCAATGAATGATTGGGCCATTGAATCCTAGTCAGTTTCCAGGGCTGCTAGATAAGGTATACTGGCATACCGGGGGGAGGTTCTCATTATTTAAGCGGTTAACCAAATGTGTACTAACCTCGCACATGGTTGTTTGACGTTGTTCATGAATGGTGTGACGTCTCTTCTGTCTCCTCTACTCACCCCCTCTTAATTAATTTTTTTTTTAATAATAGTTTAGCTTAATGTCACGATAACAAAAGAGTGATCTGATGTAAGTCTTCATTATTCTCCATTTGTATTTAGTTATACAATTCGTACAATCGTCCCAATGAGTGAAAAAGTTCTTTGTATTCTTCTTTCTTCAAGTTACAGCGTGGTGGACAGTACATTTAGCTGAGATACTTACATCTTTGTTGTTAGTTAGTTCGCGATTGTTGTCACTTGCATGGGCTAAGTTTCAGCCTTCAGCTCTTCATGCAGTTTTATATTACATTTAATGAAAATGGCAGATCCTCTTCTTTCCCTTTCTTTTGGGTGAATAGCATGGTAGAAACTGTACCCACGTATTTGCAATATAAAGATCTATTAAAATGGCTTTCAGAAATTAAACATATGTAAATTTTTCGCGTGCTTAGGAATATTTCTAGCTCAGGAATATAATGGATTAGCACATTTGCGTTCCATATTACTATTCTCAGCGTTTGTAAATTAATTTTTATTTTTATTCACTTTAGAATAATCCGATGACAGAGTTTTCAATGGTCAAATATAAGTTTATTTATTTCAGCTTGCTCGTCAAGTCACGGTAATTTGCGGGGTATTGCCCTTTACAATTTATGCATGTTGCTGTAGTGTGTTCGTCACGCCCGCAATATTTCTGGATATGATTATAACTTTGACATTTTCTGCATTAAACTATCTTTGAAGTATTCGTCCTCATTGCCTCTATTCTAACTCTCATGTTCGAATTGCCTGAATATTATATATCTTTTAGATGTTTCCTTTTTTGCGAAAAGTAAGCATAAGGAGCGGTAGTCCCCTTCTTACCAGTTCGCGGCTTCCTTTATCGCTTTCCGTTTTGTCTTTTTTGATCATATTGACACCATCCTGTATATCTAAACCTTTATGCTGTAACTCAGCTACTATATCATTGCTTTCACAAGTATGGTGTAGCTCTCTTTCTAGCCATAACCCTAATTGGTCTAGCTTGCTTATCTTCATAAGTATACCAATGAAACGTATCAGCGTTAAGCTTCATGGTAAGTGTACGGTATGTTTCTGAGTCTGGTACATTTACCTTCCAGACATCGTTGTTTAATGCTACTAACTTGTAATCTTTATCCGTGATATTTTTCATCAAGGCATTGATCGTAGGGTAGTCTTTGACACCAACTATATTAATAGGTGGTGGCTGAATTATTTTCTCTGCTTTAGGATCTTTATTGCTCTGAGTAGTTACATTACCCGATGCAGATGTCCGGGTTATTTGCTCAATATTTTCTGGTTACTTTTGGTTTTCTTTATGCTGAACTGTATCATTACTCGTGTTGGGTGCTGCTTGTTCAATATTCTGGCCATGATTCTGCTTTTCTTTTCTTTGTGAGGTTGCTTTTTTTCAATGCCCAAGCAGTTTCTCTTGGTGGTTCGTCTTCGTCAGTAACTTTCATATTTATTGTTAGTCATTTTTTAGGTTTTTTTGTCACGAGTGTCCAATGAGAATCACTTTCATCTGTGAGTTGTTCTTTATATGTGTGGTGTTCGATAGTATCCTTATTTCGACCCGCTTGGATGATGCGTTTTAGGTCTTCATTTTCTTTAATAAGATAACTTCGTTATTCAGCTTTGACACCATTTCTTATAGAGTCTTTAGATTTGCATAGAGATTGCTGTTTTCACTGTTTTTGCTTGATTGTTTTATCTTCACTATATTTTCTTGATGGATATGGATTATTTTTTCTAATATCTCCTATTGAATTATTAGTTTTTTTTTATTGGAGATCTAAAGATTTTGTTACCCCTCAAAATTAGTTTCTCGTTTTCCCTTGTAAAATTTACTGTTACTGCAGCCAAGTTTGCCACGGCAAAAGCAGTGCTTGTTATATTATCGGTTTCAGCTGCCAAGTGTACACTGCCGAAACTTTGCGATCAGTCACCGTCACTGGGTCTCCGTTCCTTGCACCGTACGTTTCTTCTTTATCTATTTTCTCCATGATGGATTATTTCATTATGACAAAAGTAAATTTACCCATGCATTCAGTCATGCGCTGATTATTTCCAGTTATGACACCTGGGTTATTCCGTTTGAAATTAACCAATCAGTGCCTACCGTTGCCGATCAGTGGTTATACTTTTGGCGTTACCCAGGATGCAGCGCGAGGAGCTTATACCACCATAGCACCCCAGGGTTCGATAACTGAGCTGGAATGCACCCGGCATTCCTTATCGAGTTCGATGTTGGAGATACAATTGTTGTAGGTTGCATGCGGTCAGAATGTTTCTCCTATTTGTTAAAATTTTTCGATTTCCAGTTATGATAAGAAAGTCATCACAAATGTAACTGCAGTCATATGGAAGCCAATCTCAATTAGGATGTGGAACTTTTTTTGAATTGTATTGCTTGAAGTATCCATTTATACGATCTGGCAAAATTGTCTGTAGTCGATAATTTCCGTTTTAACTGGATAATCCTCATAGCCTAAACACTTTGTTTCGATGAGCCTAACTGGACTACATAATATGTACATGAGAATCTAGGCTATAACTCAGAGTTTTATCTTGTAATTGTTTGAAAACTAATTTTAAAACTGTCCAAACCCATTCAAAGGACCATGAAATGAATTGTACCTAATTTTTCATCTAAAATGGTGCCAAAAATAATCCACTTTATACTCTGTTTCTTGTGCGACTGATTCTCCTTTCCTACCTTTTAGCACTTTGATCATAAAGATATAAGGATAGAAATCGGTATCTATATAAATATCAAACTGTTGAAAACTTGTTTTAGTAAGGACTGTGTTATGTTTGACAAAACTAATTTTTCAATCTTCATAAAGAAGCTAGATAAGAAGTGTGGTTTAACCCGTAAAAAACTAACTAAACTATGGTATATATACCGTAATCTGCTCTTATAGTGTCCCTAAAAAGACATTTTGAACCAGTTGCGACGAATTGTGGCTAACTTAGTTGTGATTGTAAGCTCGCTTCCACACACACGTGTGTTTCTATATTTGTAATATAATCTTGTGTATATTCTTGTTAGCTTTTCAGCATATTAAATTTCTGACCCAAATATATGGACAGCTTCATAAAAATACCACATATATACTGTGCACAACAATTTTCAACACGTGCTACATATTATTGTTCTTTTACAAAACAAAACCAAACTTAATTTTTCGGCCCAAACGTATTAAAACTGTCAAGAATAAACAAAATTGTCAAAATATGAATCGAAATCAAATTATGTCTATATATCATGAATATAATAAGGCCAATATCTAGAAGCTTGATATGTATATGTATGAGAAAAATAAAGTATCGATCAAAATTAAATAAACCAATTTAACATTCCATCTTTCCCCAAAAAAAAATAAAAAAATTCTTTAATTTTTATGATTTTCTGGTAATCACGGCACCTAGGGGTTTCCATATCAAAATCATCGTTTATATAGGCTATCGAACAAGCTCTACAAAAAATCATCAATCATTCATATTCTGAAACTGGTCTCACATGGTGTAATTTAATATGTATGTATGTATATACCATATACATATTATGTTCTATAGTAGATATAAAGGGTTTTCTACTAGCGATGCTCCACATAATCAAGAATAAATTATGAAACCAATCTTCAGTTGACTAAGTCTTTGCTCCCTGTTATGGAATTACCAAATTCGATAACTCTTCGATTAGCATGTTATTAGCTGAGAACCACAAATACCTTCTAAAGGAATAATTTAGTCAGGGTTCCAAAAGAATCGTGCAGTTACAAATTGGCAAACAACATGCACATACCTCGTTTATCAAAAGGCAAAGTAGTTGGTTGATAAACACTACCAACGACCAACAGGTCTCCTTCACATGCCATATAATCACCGAAAGCATCTAGTTTCATCATAAAGAAACCTTTTAAATAGAAATTGAAAATTAAGACACTAGTGGAAAAGAAACAATAAAATCCAGCAACCGCTGCTCCAGGAATCAACAAGAAGCGAAATGTTTTTACATTACATGATGTCGTGTCGTTAGAATATTGTCAACATTTAGTATAAATATACGACATTTAGGCGATTATACGTATAAAAATATTTTTTTATTTTAAAACGATACCAGTAGCGACATCTAGCACATCAATGGGCTAACATACCATGGTAGTACTATGTGTATTTATATTATGCCGTGTGTAACAAGAAAAAAGTTACTTCTTATTAGGCGAGTCCGAGATAACATAAATAATAAATTAATGAATTAGATGCAGTTGGTAGAGGATTAACAAACTATAATATCCTAATTATCGCATCGCTAATCGTGCTATTAGCGTAGCTAAAAAATAAACATTTAAATCGAAACTGCAAAACTCCAAAGTAATCCAAACAATAGGAAACAACAAAGCTTTAGATTTTGGCAGCAACTTGAATACATCAAACCTTTAAAGAATTTGCATGGAGCTCGAGTTCACGTTTCGGACTATCCTATTTCCAGAAGGTACGCAAAATACAGCTGCATATCAAAAGGAAATATGAAGAATAAATCCTTAAAAATTTAGTACGTGAAATATAGATCATGCAGATATTCTTAAATGAAGATGAAAATGTCTTAGAAGATACCAGGCTTCTTCCTGCGCAGACATCTTTCCTGCATTCAACAGCATCACGGAGAATTCCTTCAGTTGGCCAGTGTAGTCTCTCTCAGGATGCTGTTCACATACTCCACTACATATGCAGAGCTCATTAAGAATGAACTGA
This sequence comes from Tipula confusa, assembly GCA_963556175.1. Classification (NCBI taxonomy): domain Eukaryota; kingdom Metazoa; phylum Arthropoda; class Insecta; order Diptera; family Tipulidae; genus Tipula; species Tipula confusa. The sequence goes on from OY744476.1 coordinate 116,436,571, forward strand.
AGATCCATGTTTGAATTTAGCACACCAGCGATCCATGGATTGAATGTATTCGTGTATATTTGTTTCGTTTTTGGCCAGACCAGTACTGTATAAAGTTGGGCAACGACTTTAAGAACGTTAGATTTTTTAAGGTTTCGTTGTTCAGGAACTGTTTATTTTCAAGCATGCGGCGAGTAACATTTTCCGTTGATGAAACTAATCTGAATATATAGTTGATCATCCGCAATTGCAACAACTTCATAGCCATGTACAGCACTTTCTGTAGTGCAGCGCCCCGTTCATCACGTTGGATCTCGCTTATTGCCATCATCCAAGGTGTAACCGAGATGTTCAAGAGGTATCAACGCAACGCGTAATTTAAGTGTCGCAAACCACGCTCTATTGTAAAAGTAGCCGCTTAGATATATCGACTTGTGAGCTAGGTTGCGCTTTATATTTATACTGATTCATCTGCCTCAGTAAACATTCTACTATGGTCAAAACATCTACGGGAACGTATATTACATGGCCCAAAATTCCATATAGAAAATCATACCTTAACGGCAAACGTACGGAGATCCAGCGCTCAGTAACTGTACAGTGACCGTTTGCAATCTGAACACACAACAAACTGCATACCGCATGGCTTTTACAATGTTCGTAGTGACGAGGTTGTTGTTCGCTGCATGCCACTTTAATGTCTGTATGTGATTCGCGCTGAAGTTACTAAATTTTTTTGCGAAATAACAACAGATCGCAAACGGAATCCTCGGATTCGTATTCATTTTAAGTGTCAAGCTTCGTTATTTTCGCCACCACAGTTGTTGAGCCACTTCTGTTGATGTTATCGTTTGCTGTCAACCCATTTCATGATGTCACAACTAATTATTTAATTTTAGCAATCACAATTTTGTACTTCATTTTATCTGTCTAGTGAAAATATCTTTTCTTTGGCTTTACCTATAATATTACTATGTTTTTTTACTTTATTTTTTTTTTTTAATGCTAATAATTACAAACTGCATCGAACGCAGAGTAGATTGTTCTGTTTTTTTTTAATTTTGAAATTCGGTACTCAGTAAACTATCATAACCCATAATAAGCGTCATAAATAATAATTCTTGTATTTCAGTAAAATTACAACGAATATGGAAGTGACATCTATTACAAATAATAAGTACTACTTTTTATATATTTTTTTATTTGAAAGATATTTGTATGTAGTTCGCCTCAATGTATGCTTTATTATAATACCAACATTTTTTAATACAAATATTTAAAATATACAATTAGAAAGACATTTAGGCGAATTCATTATTATAATTCACCCGCAGCTTACTATGACAATTTCACAAAATGACCACCCTGGTATAAGAATGATCGATTCTCAAAGCAGAAATTCAGTTCCGTTAAATCAGAGAACGAGTGTTTAATTTTAAGTATTGAAATTAAAATATACAGAAATGTTCTAAATTAACTAAAACATATTTGTAAAGAGTGTACAAATATTCGGGAGATTTACTTGCAAAATTCTAAACGAGTTCGAGATAAAGCCTAAGGTTCGTAATAAAACTGCCAAGTAAGGAGTATAAAATCATTCCAAACTTCACTTAATTCTAACAAAAAGCGTTGTATTTAGTGATATTGGTGCCAAAATTATTTGTAATACTGCCTTTTTCATGTAAATAACTTTACCACTTTCTTTATTCCACAGCAGAGTTCGAATATCGAGCACCCCTATTAGAACTTCCTGTATCATTACATATTTTACAGTACAGCAACACTTTCACAATAAATTATTAACAGATTTTTAAATAACAACAAAAAAAGGATACAAAATTGGTTTACCATCATATTTAAAAAAAAAATTTATTTTCTGTTTTTTCCATTAGATATATTGCTGTAACACAACCAATAAAATATGCAAAACATAAAAACAGCCGACGTGTATGTTTAACCATATTATTAGTTTGGGCAATATCAGCAGCAATTGGTTCACCTATTGTTCTTGGACTAAATAATACACCGGAACGGATACCCGACTTATGTTTATTTTATAATAGTGATTTTATCGTATATTCATCACTAAGCAGTTTTTATATTCCCTGCATCATAATGGTATTTTTATATTGGAATATATTTAAGGTAAAAAGGACCAAATTCATATTCCATAATATAATCAAATTATGCTATAATAAATATTTTTAGGCCCTTCGAACACGAGCTAGAAAACAAAGAGCGGCTAAAAAATCACATTTATCGGATTTAACGACAGGTGGTAGTATAGTCGAAAATATAGTAACAAAACGATTTGCTGAAACAACATTAGGTAGTAGTAGTAATAAAAGTTCTAAAATTGTACCGGACGAGGAACGACCAACGAATACGGCATCTGGATCAAACGAGGAGGATGATGAAAATCAAGGGTAAGTTTTATTTGTATATAGTTAGATATGATCGCATCATTTCTTCTTCAATTTCTTCCTCTTCAGTGTTTCATTTGTATCGATATATATATATTATATACTCGCCCCTGAAAATTTTCCAAAAAGTGCTTTCAACTTTAAAATTCATTCTAATTTATTTTCTTCTTTATGCTTAATGAAAATCCAAAAATATTTTTATAAAAAAAAAACAACCAAAAATCGTATCGTTTTTAATTCCATTTCCAGATCACCTGATATGGATGATATTCATGTTATTATAAATGAAAGATCAACTGAATTTATGTTAGCCACTGTCGTTGAAGAGGCAGGAAAGTTAGTATTCTTCTCTAAATTATAAAAAAAACAAAAAATTATATTCAGCACATACATTAATAATTTGTAAACAAAAAAATTTAAATTTGAGCATCTGATTTTTTTAAAACTTATCACATTTTTTAAATTTTAGTTAATTAATTAATATTTTTTAAAATTATGATGGGTCAATTAAATAATTGTATACATTACATTATAAACACAAGATTATACAAGCTTTATTCAATTGTTTTTTTTTTTTCATTTTTAGTTAGCATAATTTTTTATAATATTTGTATAAAAGTTTTGATCAAAATAAAGAGTTATGATATAGATTGAATATAAGGTATTGAAAAACCGAGGACTTCAAATTAAATGGACATTTTTTTGTAGAATTTATATACATGCGGTTTCAAAAGTGTTGGATCACAAAAATAAAGTTATAGGAGAAGGTCATTTCCAACTAAACTAGCCCAAAAAAAAAGAATTTTGGCAAAAACCACTTGTACCAACTATAAAGTTAATTTAAACAAAAATTTTAAATTTATTTTTTTATTAAATATTTTTCAGGGTAATCCAATCATATTATTCACTTATTTGTGTTTTGCTAAACAAAAACTTTCGAGGTCTTGATAGATTTTGGTGGAGTTTGAATTATCACTAACGGGAAAAAAGTGTACTACAAAGGTTTTAGAGTGGTATCCCACACAGAAGTAAAACAAATTAATTTTTGCTTAATTTAAGACTCAACATAAATATGTAAACTAACAAGAGATATACTACTAAAATGCTTAATTGCAGAGTGCAGCACTCAGGATATAGTGAAGTAGCCAAACAGAAAATACGGAGCCAAGCACACAAAACGCGGTATATGCGAACACATGCAAAATGATGAAAAAAATTGTTAAAACTATAAGAGCAAAATAAGAACAAAATAAATTAAACAAGTTAAAATTTGTCCAATTCAAACTACTAGGGCAATCTATACTCAAAACTACAGAAAATAAAAAATGTCTTTACTATTACATCTTTAACACTAAGAACTCATAGTGAAAGAAAATATTTCTCCAAAATCATCAAGAAGAATAGCATTTAACACAATTATTTAATACTAATGTGCAAAAATTCAAAGATATATCGGCTACCACGCGCTACATCCAGCGGAGCGAACAAGAGAGATATCAACGATTTTTATTAGGGAGAACATTAAACACCATTAAAATTTAAAGATAGAAGAAGATAGAAGAAGACGGTATGCGAGTAAATACAGTAAAGGTACAACTGAATTACCATAAGACTTGTAAAATATAAGCGATATATTGTCCCCCACGATATAAACTATAATTGTAAATTCATTATAGGAAGCGACTTCAATGGAAATAATACTTTTTATGGCTTACGGCTGTCTTCTCTCTTCTTTCTGACCCAAGAAATAAATTACGACTTTAGGTACTTTCAAGTACTAAGCCTATACGTATTGACAAACTGATACAAATAAAATACTAGATCTAATAGATTTTTTCGTTACAGAGGGTTATGGGGCACTTACATCTATTTAGACAATAAAAAAAGTTTAATATTCGAAAAAGTCTAATTTCTGGAATTAATTCACTCTAATAATATATTAAAATAGCAAATGAGCCATGCCCGCGAGATACAAGTATCTAAACGGACTGTGTAACAAGCTTAAGGCAATGTATACACAAAACTATATAATTGCTTAGTAAGCAATTATTTTGTATAAATTAAACTAAAGCATTAAATAAATTATCATTCGTAATATTAAGAACTTCGTATTTACTATTGTGAGCCCCCATCAGCGGTAAGCCATAATATAAACTGTACACCATTATAGTCGAAGGACCAATGTTTGATGGTATATCGTAATGGCTACTAAAGAACAGTGCTTCGAAATATACCATATATATTCGAGCACGTAGTTAATTGCGAAACGCATAAAGTAAAAACCTTAATTATCAGTACATTAACAGATAATGGATATCGTTAAAGCGTTGTGTGAACAAACACAAACCGGGAGACTGATTAATAAAATTAAAATCAATATAAAAAAGGACGGCGCTGCAAGAAAAACAAAACAATACTGTGAAGACTTCTACAATCGATGCAGCTTTAATCCACGCACTTTCAGAGAATCATCCGAAATGATGAAGAAAGGGCGAACTTGGATAAACAGGTCGTTGAAGCTTCAGTATATGTCCTAACGGGTGAGGAACAGCCAAACAAACCAGAAGCTAAGGTTGTTCAAGTCAATGACAACCAACAACAAAAGCGATATAAAATTCAGCAAGTGAAGACTAAAATGTTTCGCTTCAACACTAACGCGATTCACAAAGTAAAAGATGATGAACAATACTCCAAGGCATATTATGAGTTAAAAATCAATTTTCTAACCGACTAATGGATCTCGATTACACAAAATCACGAAGACATAATTGGAAACACAAGTGAAGAAAAGCTTAAAAACGAGTATTTTAGCCGAGAAACGTAGCGAAAGATTAATCAAAACAAGAAGTAAAACGATCCAATATGAAACTTCCGAGGATCGAAATACCCGTAAGGTTCCAATCTCTGGGAGTACTATCTCGAGATAAAACATATAAAAAAGGAGGCATACCAACAAACAACTTCATCCAGTAAAGCTGCAAATTTAGCGATTACTAAAAAACCCGTTAAATGTCATTTTTGCTATATAGAGTACAATCTACCTGAATGTAAAAAGTTCCAAAATCTTTCACAAATCGAAAGAAGTAAGGCAGTATATTATAAACCACTATGCCGAAGATGCTTGCTTCCGGAACACAAACTCCCATGTAATAAAAGTTGTGAATCATGCAGGGGTTCACATTACAGTCTACTGCATAGTGACAACAGTACGCGAACTAGGGCACCAGAAATTATAAAGCCCTCTAATACAAACGTACAAGCAGCACAATCATGGAATCGGAAGTGTATGTTATTAGGAACCACTTTAGTGAAAGCATCGTCAGGTAGTCACTATGATTGATTCGTGTGCTGATAGATCCTGGGTCTCAAGCAACCTTCATTTCAGAAGAAGCCTGTCAGAGACTTAAGTTAAAAAAGAGCGCAGCGAATGCAGAAGTAATAGGCATGGGAAAAACCGATGCTGGGGTAGCCAACTCAACCGTTGAATTTAACATGAAGCCGAGGTTTCCCTCCAAATATAACTGAACCGTAAAGGCATTAGTATTCAAAAATTTAACGCGGGACATGCCAGAGCAGCCTCTAGACCCCTGGAAATGGAAACATGCCAGAAATGTGCTATGGGCTGATTCATCATTTTATACTCCTGGTCCAATCGACTTATTATTGGGTGCAGATTATTGTGGAGAAATTTTGATGAATAAAATATTATAAGCCTCATCCGACGTACCAATTGCACAAGAAACCAAATTGGGCTGGATATTTCTAGGCCGTATTTCAGACGATTGTCACAATTTAACAGTGATACAATCAATGACAAACAAGAAGTGCTGATTTTGATACTAATTTGAAAAGCTTCTGGGAAAAAAGAAGAGGTTCCTCATAAACAAACATAAACACCAAAGAAGAACTAGAATGTGAAAAAATGTTCGCAACCAGCCACAGACATTAACTTGTATTCTGCCAAACTACTGGGATGATCAAAAAAGAGCGCAATAGCACGTCTGTTACAAGTAGAAAAACAACTTGTTAAAAAACCAAAACATAACTTCACAAAGTTGTTCAAAAATGAGTTTACTAACCCATGGACACTTATTAACTAGGGATTCACTAATTACATCTCCAGAAACAAATTTGCTGAACTAAAACATTTCTACCAGCCATTGGTGGAGGCTAATCCAAAAAATGGTTCAAGGTTTCTGGAAACATTGGTCAAATAACTATTTAACTGGATTACAACAAAGAAGTAAATGGTCCTGCAAACAACCAGAATTAAAGGTAGATGATATCGTTTTAATAAAGGATAATAACCTGCCTCTCACCAACTGGCCTTTAGGAAGGATTATAGAGCTACACCCTGGTAAAGATAACCTAACTAGAGTAGTTACAATAAAGGGAAGTAATGGTGCCACATTTAAAAGACCCATTAAAAAACTAAGTGCTCTCCCTCTAGAGTCTGTCAACTCCAAACAAAGGGAACCAAAAATTGTGTCTATTAAAATTCGTACATGCGCTATCACCAACATCAAAGTGCTTCCAATTCTTCTACTAAGCTTAGTTACTATGGCAGCAGTTATTAATCCAGTATCATCAGCCAATCACACCCTCTTTAATATCACTAAGTTTATTCATCAACCGGGTATTTATTTGGAGAACCCAGGAAGTTTTAGGTTTACCAACCAACAATGGAAGATATTTGTATACTTCAATCTCACAACATATTACTCTGATTTATCTCAATACAGAACCTTGGCGAAAACCATAGAACAGCTTTGCATGGAAACATCTGTAGAAAAACATAAAATGTGTCCTGTAATCGATAGTTAACTTACCTACCTATTGACCGACATCGAAAAATGAAATTCTTCACTACAAGACAAATAGACGCAAACGCGGAATTCTTAGCCTCGTAGGCAAATGAGAAGCTTATTGCTCAACATATAAATGCGGAGGTATGTGTAAACCAAAGGTGAAAAGAAGAGTCAGAAAAACTGACATTGGGAATACCGATATCTCAGCAAAGCGATTGCTTCTTGATAGCACCGAGCAATTGGAACATAGATTAAAGCTTCGATACAAAAGGCAACTTTTTTTGCTTGATTTTCATCGGAGGTAACGATGAACATACCTATGACTCTCTTTTGGAGTTCAAAATTCATGGGCCAAGCCAGAACAAGAAGGTATCCAGCATCATAGGTTCAGCATGATGCAGTTGACCACTGAAAGCAGACTTGAATTCGTGCTTCTCGATTTGGCCTGCGGCGGTGTAAAGTAGGACATTAAAAACTGACCACGAAAAAGTTAAGCGAATTTCATACACAAAACGGATGACACTTAAAGTTACCAAAAATTAGATCGTGGTTCACAGTAGGTGTTGTGATTCGTATAAGCTAAAGGTGAAATAATAGACAGAAAAACTGATATTTTAAATACCGTTACCTTAGCAACGTGAGTGCTACCTGATATCACCGAGCAATTGGCAAAGAGATTATTGCTAGGGAGCAAACGAAATTTTTCATTACTTGGTTTTGACCGGGAATAATATCTAATACTCTCTGTTCCAGTACAGAATGCATGAGCCAAACCATAATCCATGCCAAAACAAGATGGTACATAGTCGATGGTGATGTATATAGTTTGACCGCTTTGACCGCATAAGCTGTGACTGCATCAGCTTTGACCGCAATATCCCGGCGTCAAATACAAGGAGCTAACACACACAAAAAATGTAAAAAGGAAGATCGGTTACAGGGTGAATATAGTTCGACCATAATGGATTATAATTGGCCCAAATAAAGAGAGTTTATAGCAAAATCGTTAAGAAACTAGTTTAACAGTTAAATTTGTAATCGTGTCACGAATGATATAGAGACGCATTAACTAAGTGCCATCGCAACGTGAGTTTATGATTACCATCAATATACGTACCGTTAATTAAGGACCACAAAGTTGAATGATAAGCTTTATTTGTAGCATTTGTATCTGGAAAAGAAGAAACTGTAACACAGCTTAACGGAAAACAGGGTTCATTAAAACCAGGGGATTTCACAATTACTAAGCCCAGGACTATAATTCTAAAATTCTAGAATTCTAACGTGGTAGCATTACCAACCAGGCGCGTGTAGGAAGCCTTACTAAAACAAAGTCCTATTTTGAACGTTGGAATCGGTCCAATCCAATTGGATTTTATCCAATGGATGGGAAATTACACTTTGTAATACCAAGATTTTGCTATCGGGTTTGAGAAGTTTATTTGGGTTATTCTCTACCTAAAACACTTTAAAATATAGATGTTCTAGTTATCCTCAGATAACCAGCGATTTCCTGAAATAGTAACCGATTTCAAAATTATTTAAAAAAATTTAAGTAAAATTCGCAAAACCATTTTGAGTTATACGAGTAAAGATAACAGAGCTTATAAAACATATTTGGCCGGAACGGTTGATAAAAATGAATGCGCAAAAAAGCAAGTCGATTTTAGCCAATAATACAGAAACAATGGAATAACTTTTGGAACCATCAGCAATTTGTTATATTTTCTTTAAAATTTACCTCCTTTATCATCCCAATTTGTTTGATTCAACACTTTTGAGATACCTTTTTTCGAGTCCATGGTAGTATTTTTGAATATTTTGAATTATTTTATTAGTTTTATAATTTTGTATTTAATTTATTGTAGAACTGCAATAACGATTTTAGATTTTAAATATTATTAGTTAATAATATTAGTTAGCAATTTTTGGTACTTATTTTATTTTTAATTACTTTTCGTTAAAAGAAAACTTGATTAGTTTTACATCCACGTAAACCTGATAATACCAAAAAATTTTCGTTTTATAATAAAAAATGATTTATTTCGATATTAGAAATCTGCAAAAGATACTTAGACTATGTTCGAACCCATGATAAATATTTGTTAATACAAATTTTTACAATTATTTGATAATACCGAGCACACCCAAATTATCACGGTCAAATACCAAAACCTTTTATAATAAAGCCAAACTCATCGCGTAGCACACTTCGATATATGTTGCTATGACAATTTCAATAAATTATGCACATAATTTATCATAGTTTTTATACCTCAAAAAAAGCGAATTAAAAAACAAATGAGGCGGAGAAATATTTCAAATATTATTATTTTCGGACCGCGTAATAAAATTTTGTGAATGTAAGAGGATATTTTTCAGTTAAATGTCAAAAATGTATATTAATAAATATTTATCATCACAAATATTTGTTCATACAGGACCATATATTCTAAGTTTACTTAATTTTAATGCATACTCATATTGCAACACAAACCATTTTATAGTTTTAACTAATAGTTAAATTCTTCATGATTCTAGAAAATTAGTCCTTTTTTAAATTTATAAAAACGAAATATAGAACTTGTATTTTACTTGTTTTAACAAAGAATTCAATATGTCTTGTTTTAGATATAAAGATTTAAAAATTATTTTAAAAAGAGTACGGTTTTTTTTTGTGAAAAATTTTTCAATTTATATTTATCTAAATTTCCTCTAAAAAAGCAAAAAATTGTCAAAAAAGAAATTAATCTTTTTTTGTTTTAAACAGGAATTAATTTCGAAGATTACTATATATTCTCCACATTGATCTTAATAACACATGGATACGACACAATACTAAATTACTATAGAAAAAAACAAAATTAAATGGTACAACTTTTTTTTATATTTCACTCGCTTGAATTGTATATACCTCTTACTCTAAAATCGTATTTCCGAAAATGTAAAGTAAGAGCCGCATTAAGGCAAGTTTAGTTCCAAAAATTATTCGAAATCTTGTTTTTTCCTGATAAACTTGAAATTCACAGAGAGGTATTCAATATATTTAATTGTTTATATCATTATTTAATAAATAAATCACTGGGCTGCCTATTTTCAGAAAATATTTAAGTTATTTTTTTCGTAATTTACCCTTGAAATATTAAGTACATATCTGGAATAAATATAAATAACTATAGCAACCAAAGAAAAATTCGAATTTAAATGTCAAATTGTCAAACGTAAACAAACAGTCAAATTATTTTTCATACATATAATTATGTAATATGTATTTAAAGATTTGGTTTTTTAATTATTTAGTAAACATTTATTTATATGGTACATATCAGTTTATTATGTATTAATTATATTCATTCGTGTTGAAAAATAATTAATCTACTTAGCTTCTGCCGGATATGTGTGGTATTCGATTCATTAATTTCTTTAGATATTTGCGAAAATTTTATCTTAATAAAACATTTAATTATTGTTTTAGATAATTTATAAATATGGTTGTTATCAACTGCAGTATGAAATTAATGATCGTGTAGTGCTGGAAACAACCTAGAAATGTTTATGGTATTTAATATGCCAAGTGCCAAGCGTTCATCTTGATTTTTAAGTTTTAGATTGATATCGGCACTTTTAGTCGCACCCCACTACTCCACACTTGGCCATACATTTAGACTTTTTGTGTTCTATTAAATTTTTACACACATCCATTTTAATTAATTTTAAATGTATTTTATTAAAAAATTGAAAAGAAAAATTTTTATATTTTATATTGTCAAACGTTTGATCAATTATTTTTATTGTTTTGAAATTTGATTTTCGAAAATTCGAAATCAAAGACAAGGAAGGCATAATTTTACTTTCTCTGTAGCACACTAAATACGATTTTTCAATTTTTTTTTATACCACAGTTTTTTGTGAATGTCGTATCCATTGACAGAGGTTTAAGATCGGTGATTCTCCATAACCCAAGTATTTTTATATCCGAAAAAATTGAATTTTCGAACATTTTGATGAATTCAACTCCGACTTTTTTCCGAAATGTTGTCCGAATTAGTCTCAGATTTACAAAGATTTACAAATGGTCAAAATTCCTTTTTAATAAAATGGAAGTTAAATTTAATTTCTTAAATGATTAACTTAAAATTAACTAAGATAAAATTATTTATAAATTAATAACACATTAAATAAATTAAACTAATTTAAAATCTGTAAAACAGATTAAATTAATTAATTAAAAGTAGATTAATTATTATGCTATTATATAATTTCACTGACGTCATAACAATATAGCGTAGAAAGTTAAAAGTAATAATTATTTTCCTCACATGTCCGATTTTTTGACCAAAATCGGAAATTTTGTTTTTGCAATTGAGCGATTTTTTCAGTTTTGTTATAGTTGTTACGAAAATACTGCCATCTTATGGAAAGTGATACTTTTCACACGTATACCCTAGTACATTGATTATGCCACTAGATGTCAGTTAAAGAAACTCAGTCAAATATTAATGATAATAAATGTTTTGCTAATAATTATCCACGAGTATTAGGATAACTATTATCCACAAACTAGCCACGCCTTTAGTATACATTTATATGACTGAGCGCATCACGTGCTTAAAATTTGTTGATTTGATTAATTTTTTATCCGCAAACGTGCTTATGGCGGCCGCATGTACCAACACATTTTATTCGCATACATATATGTACATATATATATATATATATATATATATATATATATATATATATATATATATATATATATATATATATATATATAAATATATATATTCACATGTTCACACATTAAATTACTAATAAAGCACGTGTGCGGATAACAAAATGTGAGTTTTCAAAATTAAAACAAAGCGAAAGCTTAGATAAAAATATTTTAACTTTAATTTTATTTTAATTGGAAACATAGAGATCCGCACACGTGCTTTAGTGATATTTTAATTCGCGGAGAACGATACGTGATTATGAGATTATGTGATAATAATTATCCGCCATAACCAACAAATACCATTCCTATAGGTAATTACCTCTAAGAAAAAAAATCATTGCTGACTACCATTTTCATTATCAAACAATCTTGTGACAATAATTGAAACTTCATTCTTTGAACGTGCTGCCTCTTTCAGAAAACAGGGCATACTAAATACTTTGATCGTACTGCCTCTTGCGAATAATACAATATGCTAAATACTTTGACCGTGGCGCCTCTTTCGGAAAACATGATCTATACTTGGGCTGATAAAAAAGATAGTAATTTTCGAAATTAATTCCGGTAGTAAAACAAAAATAGATTAAATTCTTTTTTGACAGTTTTTTTTTAAAGAAAATATAAAAAATTTTCACAAAATAGAGTGTACTCTTTTCTAAAATAATTTTTATTGTTAAATCTATAGTTAAAACAAGAAATATTGAATTCTTTGTTTTTATTAAAACAAGGTTCCATATTTCGTTTTTATAAATTTAAAAAAGGAATAATTTTATAACTGTGATAAAAGGTTACAAGATTAGTGAAAGAATGATGTTCTCACGCAACAATACATTCTAGAATAGCCTTTACAGTGTAATAGTCGCATAGAGACTATAATGCGACCCAAAATGTGAAAACGAAACAAATATAAGAACACTGAACTAAGTCAATGCCACACTTCAATATAATAATCGAGTGATTATTAACTGATAAAAATGATCCACCGTCTATATGAAAACCAATTTAGAAACATTTTTATCTGTCTTTTTTATTCAGCTACGAAACATGAAAATTTATCAAAATGACACCGTTTTTGTAATCATTTCGGCCATTACTTTTGTCAATACATTGGTTATTCCTAAATATATTGTGAATGGCTGTATTCATCAAATAATTACTACTGTAAAATATTACCTGTTGATTTTTGACAGAGTTGTAACATAAATATGTTTAAACATATCTAGGATCGTTTTAAGCCTAAGTTTACGATATAAATTAGTTTTTGTATATGTAGATATATTTTATAGATTTTAGCACATAATAATACACAAAATTAATACGAATCATTATAGTAAGGCACATATGCTTTATGCGCAATATTAATGACCCATTACTGTCACGGTCTAGAACAAAATATTTAAAATTTTCTTTTGTATTCTTTCTTACATGTGTTTTAGTGTTGTAGCCCAGATAGCAACCACACCTCACATAATATCGGATCCTAATGGTAATCATGATTCGGGTTATGTACCCTCTAATGTAGAAGATGTATTAGCTGGTACTAGTATTCCAGGTAGTCCAAAATCACCTCGTCCGGATATTGGTCATAATCGCAATGGAACCGGGAAATCACCAAAAAAAGAACCACTAAGTGTATCCTTAAAACCATTATCTATAGTTAGAACGGGCGTGCAAGCCTTAAATATCTCTAGGAACGATTCAACGTTATCAACAAATTCACGAGGGTCACGGAAAGATAAAAAAAATTTGCAAGCATCTAGGTAAGTAACAGCCTCATTTTAATCTAAAATGTTTTCTTATCGTTAAATAAATTAATAAAAAATAAATAAAAAAATAACACACAACAAAATTATAAAAATCAAATTATCACCAAAATTAAACTTTCTTGTCATTTTCGATTTTCTTTTTTTTTCATTTTAGATTTACAATATATAAAGTTCATAAAGCATCAAAGAAAAAACGAGAAAAATCATCTGCAAAAAAAGAACGAAAAGCTACAAAAACTTTAGCAATTGTATTAGGTAATATACCGTAAAAAAATTGAAATTTTATGTTATAAAAATTTAATTAAATTTTAAAGTTTTTTCTCCATCTCCGTATATTCTTAAACGTTGTCGTTCTTCTTCTTTTTCTTCTTCGTCGTCGTCGCTGGCTGTTTCTGTTTTACATTTCGAGAACATATTTTCTATTTTAAAATATAAAAAAAAAATTCGCACAAATAGCTAACACAAAAAAAATTCAATTAACCATAAAAAAATTATTAATTATATTTCATTTTTATATTAAAAAAAAAAAGTTGTGATAAGGAACTGTTATAAATTATAAGCGATTTTCGGTAACGTCTTGCCGTTGAAGGGAAACATCTTTCGTTTGACACATTATTTTTAATAACAACTTTACCTATTTCATAATTTTACAGATTTATACCTTTATATACTCGTATATATAGATTTGAGTCTATATGTTCGACTAGGGTCATTGCTTCCAACTAGTATAGTTCAAGTACTTCCAATTTCTTGGTTGTCTTAACTACCACAATCAAAACAGTTTAAATTTCGGTTTTATTTATGGCGTAAACAAAAACTTTAAAACAGTTTACTTGCGAATTATTAGCTGTAAGACCGGACCTAGTGCCAGGCAGACATTAAGTGGACGATCATTTGTACAACATCTTTGCTTCGTTGGCCTAATTTGGAGCCCCATATAACATAACTGGTCAGATAACACTATAGCCAATAACGGCCTTCGTTATGGTCGTACTTCAATTTTTTCAGTATGATCATGTATATTATTCTGAAGAGTTAAATGCTTAATATGCAAGCTTTCTTTGTAACGGTATTTATTTTCTCCTGGAAGTTAAAACTTTGACATCGATGACGCAAGGTACTTTATGCCTAGTTGCTAAACCACAACGCCATAGTAGTCAAGGAATCATTAACCATCCTGTCGGTGATGAGCAATTACCATATTTTCTGATCAGCCAATTATAGACCAATTGAATTCAGAGCGAGCTGCCATGATCGCGTATGATTTCTTTAGAAATTGAAATTACCTCTTTGTGTTAAGTCACTACTAAAACCGGTATTCGGAGCTTCAACACGCCAAAATATAATATGAATCACATCAACGGGTCGTATTCGTAATACATTTCGTGTTGATGTAAATAGACCTTCATCTGTCATTTTAAGTTCAGTGTGATACTGGAGTACTGGAGTAAGTTGTGTCAAATGACCGCCTTTCGCATTTCTAATTGCCGTTAGAAAGGCTTATCGATCGACTTTTTCGAGAAAAAAACTATCTGTGAAAAAAAAATATCTGTGTTTCTAGAAAAAAAAAATATAGTTTTCTTTTAGCTCAATAAACTTTTTCCAGCGATAATCAATAGCTTCTATACCCTGTTTATAATCAGAAACATTGAGCTCCTCAAAAAAGCCATCAACTGCCAACTCCACATATCTTCTTTGCTTGCTAATCTTTTACCACCAAACCATTTTTTCAAGTTTGGAAACAGAATATAATCCAAGGGGTTAAACCTGACGAATAGCGTGAATGAGTGAGGAAGCTTTTTCTTTATTTCATCACTGAAACGCTACAATAATTTCGAATAACACTGACTGTTGATTGCTTTTCCATTCTGAAGATAATCAATGTAAATTATATCACGCGCATCCCAAGAAACTGTTCGATGTACATTTACTATTCGATGTACAGCTTTTTTTAGCTGCTCGTAAGGACTCGTTTAAACTCTGCCACCAGGGCCGCGTTTACATAAAGGCACACTAGGTATGTGTCTAGGGCTTGTTAAATTTAAGGGGCTCGAAAGTCGTTATATTTTTAATATTTAGTGCTCTTCAATTTCAAATTAGACTCATTTACATTATTTCCATACTAATAACACATTTCATATCGAAAAAGTGATAATAAATTTTGTCATCGCAATTTTTGGTTAGTTGGGGAATAAGTAAAACTAAAAAGTATACTTGTTGATTGGTTATAATTTTTGTTTGTTCGAAATTAAATAAAAAATAAAATCTAGTAGTAGTTCAATGAAAATTGTGTTAACGGCGCATGTCAATAAAACAAATGAAGTAGATGTTAGTTTATTGCAACATATATTAAACAAAGATCAAGCTTGTTTAAATCAAAATGTAACCGACTTAAATTGTGATTTGATGCTTGAAACTGAATTAGTATCCGAAACACAATCTAACGACCATTTCGTGAACAATTATTGTGAGTATTTAAACGATATCGCTCGATGGCCGGAAACTATAACTTCGGCAATTCAGGATTACTTTATTAAAATCATACCATCGCCTATTTATGGTGATCTTAATTCATCTAAGTTGATGTCTGATGTCCATCTTGAAGGAACAAGACAAATAAATAGGAGCTTAAGCAAAAGTGCAGTTACCTATAAAGACGAGAACGTTGAACAATTTAAACGTGATTGGTTTGTTTATTCACAAACTAATCAAAAAGCTTACTGCTATGTCTGCAAACTATACTTTAGAAAAATAGTTACATGACTCAAAGATAACCTGCGATTGAAAAAATATTATGCTCAAACAAATGTCATATATTCATTCCTTAATTTCGAAACAAGTGGATCACAGCGATTTAGCTCTAATTAGAAATCTTGACAGTGAGCAATAGTATATTGGAGAGAAATCCTAAAAATGATCGTAGCAAACATTAAATTCCTAGCTTCCATTAATTTTTTTCTCTAATCATCAACTCCACACCCGACATTAGTTACATTGATCAGCTTACAGTAGTTCTGCGATGTATCTTTGAAAGTCTTTAAGTCTATAAGTGTTTTCTATTGTTTATTCCTATTAATTCACATACTGGAAAAACTTGAGAATGTTATATTGCAAAATTTAGAAAGTCTTGGCACTACGGTAATGCTTCCGATATGTTAACTTAGTTGAATTTATTCCATGTTAGAGTCATTCACTAAACTTAATCGGTGCCGCTGCTGCTGAAAGTTTATATGGAAGTTATATATGATTCTAAAATAAATTTTCAAAAATATAGTGGTTTAAATTTATTGTTAATATTAAACGTATGTTGGGATGGCGCGAAATTGATGGTTAGCCTAAGGCCTGAAAACTTATAATGCGGCACTTCTGCTATCCAATAATTTGCTAATGTAAATGAAGAAACAGACATCTCCGGAGTAGATGGCAACTTATAATTTAAAATCGTATGATCTAGTTTTATCAACTGCTAATAGCGTAATTATCCGACGAAGTTACTCAGAATAAATTTCATAAGTGTCGATTTCCTTAGCAAATTTGGTCTCCATATCGATCTAAAACACAAATTGCTGATTGATTCAGCAACTCTGCTATCAATCAATGCTACAATTGTGTAGGCCGATACACCTAACCCCATTCATTTTACAATTTACAACAGTTTTAGTACTTTACCAGCGAGGCCAAACAACAATTTAGCCGGGAAACACTCCGCGGTTCAGCATATTGTTACGATAGGTGATTTACCCGTTTAATACCACGTCGACTAGATGCAATACGTCACAATATGCTGCTTTTACTGAATTCCAATATATGGTGGAGCTAAGAATTTGCCGGGCATCAGCATTTTCTGTCTCTTGCCCACTACATATGGACAAGAAAAAAGATCTAGATTTGAAACCTTGTGGTGATTTTTAAAGGCTTAAAACAGTCACAGGCCCAGATCGTTAGCCGAGTCCCCACATTCGAAACTTCTCTATCCATATATAAATAAATGCATAGTTATAGATGCATAATTTACTCCAAAATAGATCTCGTCAGATATGCTCTATTTAAGTTATTTATTCCCGTCGTAACTGAAAACTTCCACAAGACCGCAATCACAATCCTGTTCGGCTGGAAATGCCACCCAAACTTTTCAGGTCGTTCTAAGATCTAATGTTTATTTTCACGTATATCGACGCGATATCCTCGTGAATCACAAACTGGCGAACACCACAAACGCTATTTGTGTTGTTGGCGAACACCACAAACGCTATTTGTGTTGTTTGCAAACAACTTTTCCAACGAGTCGAAGACTTTGGCCAATTCACTCGATTTCCTCAACCACATATTCACACCTAATGGTATTCTTCCAAGTAAAGAGCGAGTTAATGCCATTACGCAAGTCCCTACCAGCCTTCAATCAAGATAATCCTTTACAGTTTATAATGGTTAATATTATGGCAAACATTGACCAAGGTGATGCTAGGATTCAAACAAGTTCCGATGTTGTTAATATGATTTTGAATTATGATATGAAATTCACGTCAATTGTAGAATTACCCGATTCAGATAACTTTAGTTTTAAAGTACACCGCGATCTTTATGCCGACTTGGCGCTTCTTTACTATACTTTTATGTTCGGTTACTCAATTCTTTATCGAACTTTTTGGCAGATATTAAATTCTAAAATTAGCGTTCAAATCGAATTGGTTTCAATTTGTAATTATATTTTATAGTTTAATCAAGATAAAAGTTCTAAAAAATTGTCTTAATTTACAATAAAAGGAGCTTTAACTGTTATTTTTGGGTATCAAAAATATTTATCGAACAACAAGTTTGTTTGGTGTGGAAAAGAAAACAAATCAAATTCAACTTGGAATGATATGAAATTCGTCAATCGTCTTTCGATGCTTTTAAAGACCAATTTATTCATGGCATTAAATTTCAAAAAGTGGAATTTGTTATTTTTTATGAAGATGGCTTGTGATGTCGTCACATGAAGTTGATGGTTTAAATTTAGAAATATGAAGATATTTTTTTTGGCTTTATCATTTCTATTTTAATATTTGTGGCATCATTGCTAAATAGGACTATATGTTTCTTATTTAAATTATGGCGCTCGCTGTTAACCAACAGTTAACGAATATTAACCACCAGTTTGAACCATCAAAGCTTGAATAAAAAATTAACGCTTGTTATAGCTACTCAAACAGTCATCGGAGATAAATCGTATGAATTAAAACATTATTGTCTGTAAATTCTAGTTCACATTCACTGTATCTAAAACCCGAGATAAATATTTGTGAATACAAATTTTTGATATTTATTAGATAATACCGAACACGCCTAAATTATCACAGTCAATTGCTATGATAATTTTGACAAATACCAAAACTTTCCATAATATAAAGCCAAAGAAACTCGTAGCACACTCGGATATATACAATGAAATATATAAAATTCACTACTTGGTTTTGTAATAGTACCATTCAAAAACTATCTGAGAAAAATTTGAATTTTTCCGCTGCTATGACAATTTCAATAAATAAGGCACTAACAAAAAGTGAATTTAAAAACATATGAGGCGGAGAAATATTTCAAACAATATTTTCAAACATCGTAATAAAAAATTGGGAATTTAGGGGAATATTTTTTAAATAAATGTCAAAAATTTGTATTCACAAATATTTATCATATTTATCAAACATCAATGTATTTAATCAAATATGACTCGAGAATAGTTTCAAACCAAACAGCGATATTCTTAAACAGCTTTTAGTCGGATAGGCCGTTCCACACCGTTATGTGGACTTTCTAAAAGAACTTTCAAAAAATAAACTATAATCACATAAATATTAAAAAATTATTATTAAAAAGAATTTTTTTTATTTCATTCCCAGGTGTATTTTTAATATGTTGGGTACCATTTTTCACGTGCAATATAATGGATGCCATGTGTACAAAGTTAGAGATGGATTGCCAACCGGGCGTAACAGCATTCATATTAACAACATGGCTGGGCTACATGAATAGTTTTGTTAATCCTGTTATCTACACAATATTCAATCCAGAATTCAGAAAAGCTTTTAAAAAAATAATGCATATAGGTACCAATTAATTTAATAGTATAATAATAAGTATCGTTATTTTTTATTTTCTTAAATAAATAAATCAATAAATAATGATAAAAAAATACATAAAAAAATTAAAAATCGTGCCAAAAAAATGACAAATTTAAATTTATTTTATTTTTATATTATTTTTAATATCCATATACTATTTCAGTACAATAATAATATATGTATTTCTATTGGTGACCAAAATTATGCAACATGCTAATATTTTTTTTTTTATATGCTTGACACAATTTCAACCTAATATCATCCTATAATTTAAAATATAGTCAACATATCATACATCAATAAATATTATATGTATATATATATATATATATATATATATATATATATATATATATATATATATATATATATATATATATATATATATATATATAATTTCGAACAGCTTTGCATCAATAGAAATAATTTATAAATTAATAAACGAATTTTTTTATACACTGTGAGAAACAAATATTTTAAACAAAACTATTTTAAACTAAAATAATAAACATATCAAATTCAGTTTTTTTATTTATTAAAATAATTTGTATAATTTTTGTTATTGAAAAATTTTTATTTAAAAATAATAATAAAGTAAACAAATTATTAATAATATAAATAGATGTAAGCATAATAACTTAAATATTAAAAATTACCAAAGTTTATAAAAAATAAAACAAAAAAAAATTTCTTAATTTAAAAATAAAATTAACTAATTTGAATTCGTTTGAAGATGTATATATAATAAACAAAAATAGTATATATATATATATATATATATATATATATATATATATATATATATATATATATATATATATATATATATATATATATATATATATATTTAGGTGTCCCAAAACTTGCTGTCATGAGTGGTATCACTAGTTTCTTTGTTTAAATAATGTTGAGCTTAGTTATATCACTTCACACTCAGAAACTACTACCCTGTCAACTTAAAACATTTTAAAAAGAAGCCTTCCACCGAAGTATCCTGTTTTCAAGAAACTACTATATCTCTAAAACTTATAATTAGATTTTTGTAATTTTACAATCATTTGGAAGCTTACAAAATTACCTTTTAAATATTTAGCACTTAATGAATTTTAAAATATTTTTATAAAAAATTTAGAAAAACGTTAAAAAAAATCATATTTTATCAAAAAAAAAACAATTTACTCGTTGAAATTCTTCTATAGTAATTTTAACCTTCAAAGATAGACCTGTTCTGTAGTTCATTGAAGCTGTAACAAGGTGTGACTGTTATTGACTTTTTTGATTTTTAAATAATCAAACGAACTTCAACAATTTGTAAATGATATAAAGCAACCATCCATAGAAAGTACTTCAAAAATTAAATTTAAAATAATAAAAAACAAATATTCCAAGGAAATAAAGGAATTCCTGTAAGAAAAAAGAAGAGCGAAAAGCATATGGCAGTAACCAAGAGCTCCTCAATATAAAACTAAAATTCTTCCGATAAGGATATACGAGGAGAATTGGGCTCTAACCAAGAGCCTTTGCTTTAACTGCAAAAATAATAAAATAACTACCAAGGAAATCTCTAGATATGCTAACCAACCTTATAAATGCAGCATTTAAAACCAAATTTGTACTCGGTTTGATCCTAAAACCTGGAAAATCCCTACACGCAAATTCGTTTTATAAACTAATTGCGCTGTTGCCAGTTATTTCTAAACTCTTTGAGAAACAGTTGCGCAACATTTTGTCAAATTTTGGCATGAAGGATTAAGGAATCTCTTATCAATTCTCTAAACTACTAGAATAGTATACTGGCATGACCCTGGATGCTAAAATTAGTTAGAATGTATACGTCAAGAAGAAAACTGAAGCACTTAAACTCGGTTTGGACTAGACTTTAATCTTTAATTGTCCCCTTAGAAAGACGTCCAATAGATTTAAGGCAGTGATCTTGTCGGCCAGAGTTTAACGCCTGCCACGACCAATCTAGCGTCCACGTAATTTAGAATTTAAATGATTTCTCAAGATTGTTGCAAAATTTACTAGAGCCTCGTCGTGCATGTACACATTTTACTTAAATTAGATAGAGATACCTTTTTTAAAAGACCTTCTAATTATGTTTGCAAAATATGTAGCTATATTTCACCATTTCATTTTGGTTGAAGAAGGACCGGACCAATTATATGACTATAGCTAAAATTTAACACCACACATTAGTATGTATAAGGAAGAAAAAACTCCTCGTATTCAGTTACCCATACTTAAAAAAGTTATAATCACAACTATGGCAAATTGTAGTGAAATTTTTTAAAATAGCTTCATCAATAGAGAAATTTTAATGGTAAACGCTTCCAAAAGCATTGTTTTTATTAAATTCTAGATATGCATAATTATTTTAAAATTTGTTAAGTGTCGAACACAGTTTGAAATGCAATATATTATAAGCTTTTAAATGAATATAATATTACAAAATTCTAATCACTATTAGTTTTAAATTCAGTTTTACTTAAAACAGGATACTTCGGTGGATGGTCTCGTTTTATTCACAGTGGCTTTCTAGTGCGAAGTGGTAGAACTAAACACAACTTCATTTTGAACAAGGAAGCTGGTAGTACCATCGTGTCAGCCAATTTTGGGACACCCTGTACTATATATATATATATATATATATATATATATATATATATATATATATATATATAACGTGTGTTCAATTGAAATTTGCATTAAGAATAATTTGAAAACTATTAACAGATCTAACAGCAAACCGTACTAGGCAACAGGTATATAGATTTGAAAAGGTTATTTTTAGGTTATTTCAAAGTCAATGGGAGCATTCAGTTTCCCTTACTGGAATTTCTACAAAACCATCGTAGTTTTGCCATCGTAGCGTTATTTATCATATAATTTTGTCAAAAATAAAAATTAAAACCAAGGAACGTCATGTATGACGTCATTATAGTAAAATATATTTGCGCAATATTTATGTGCTTGAGTATTTTGCACAATTCAATATTAATGTCAATGTAATTAATGTATTTTTGATGTCAGTTCATTATTATAGAATTGCGCAAGTTTAGTGCAATTGTTTTTATAAATTTGTAGAAAATGGCAAATTTTGCCGACAAAATGTTGAAATCATTTTCAATAATGCGCCTAGCGCGTGTTAGACAGTATTAGTTAAAAATCTTTTTCTCCTTGTCTATAAGCTATGATGCTAATGTACAAGTACTAGGGGCACTCCGCGTAACTTCTTATGTATATAAAGCAATTTAGAACATATTTTAAATGAGGAATATTCAGTTTATTTTATCTAAACCAATGGTAAAATTACATTTTATATAAAATACCTTCATCGGAAGCTAGTGTGGGAAATTCCAATTTTTTTTTTTCATTTTTACTTCAGCTTCTGAAATATGATTTCTAAAAATATCTTTAATTCTTTGACTCATAGTTTTTGAAGTAATAGGCCGATTAAAATAGGTTTAGACTTTCACTTTTACCCATAAACAAAACTCCATACATGGTAAATCGGGTGATTGTGCTGGAAAAGAAGTAGGGCCATTTCTTCCAATCCATTTATTGGGGAACATTAAATTTAATTGTTGTTGGGAAGCTGTACAAACATAGGGAGGTGCACCATTAAACTGAAACCATATCTCGTCAAATGTCTCCAAATAAATTGGGTAAATCTTTTACTTTACTTTAAACATTTACACTCTAAGGATGTTGATGGTCAACAGAACGCATCCAATATGGAATTAGGTCACTTCAATAATGTGAATTATGCCTATTCACATTACCGTTACGCTTAAACATTGTCTCGTCTGTCCATAGGACATGTTGAAAAAAATTGCCAATGAAAAAATTGTAATCTTGCTTTAAAATCATTTGCAGATAACTCTTGTAGCCATGATATGTGGTACGCAAGACACAGTCGTTTGAGATAATCCTCTACTTCGTACAATATTTCGTGTTGATGTGTGTAGGTCCTATGATCCTTATATTTTAAAGTATCGACGATCTGGATTTCATGCAGCATATAATCCAATCGTTAATTTTTTTTTTCACAGATAATTGTAAACTTTTTTCACAGATAATTGTAATCTTATAACAATTAAACTATCATTTATTTTTTTTATTATCATAGTAATAAAATAAACAGTTGCATAATAAACCAAAGAACTATTGATATTCAGTATTTTTATTTGTTGTTACAATGTAACACTGTAAAACTTTGCGAAAATTGCCTTAGTGAATGGCAATTTTTGCTCATATCCCTCAAATTATGTATACCCTACTTCGTAGGGATTATTTGATTGGGTAAAAAGCATCGATGAAAATCCTAGAATATTCATCCGATATTATGTATGCAACTTAAAAAGACAACTATGTATTATGTCTAAAAAATACTAACATTGATGAAATCAATTAACAAGTTCTAAACCATTTGAACGGAAATATAGTTACATGAATTTATGTGCAATTAAATTTTAAAATGGCTTAAATTCATATATGGCTTTGATCAAAGTACGGTGATCTACAAACGTGAACATAATACAAATTCAACACGAATATTTTGTAAATTTTAACTTTTCAAAATTATTTGGTTAATTGTTACAAATTTTGAATGTTCTCCTAATGCGCGATTTACATTCAACGAAATCGACTCCTGCAAAAAACATGAGATACAACATTGTAAAATTGTTTAAGTACAAAAAGGAAGTCACGACTTCTGTAAAAAACAAATCCACATTTGTAAGCGGAGAAACGAACCGAAAAATGATGTCGATATTTCAAATTTTATAGTTTAGGTTGTGAATCGTCATCTTTTTTTAAAAACGTACGACGATAAACTTTAAATTGGCAGAATATAATAAATTACGATGACTAAATTACATTTAAAAAAATGTATAGATTCATATTGAATTTATGAAAAAAAGTTTATTGTTTTGAAAGTAAATTGGAGAAACAAATTGCCGGTTAGGATATACGTCATATGGTCTTGTAGATTATAAAAATGTACATACAAACAAATATGTCCAAAGATGCGTCAATTTTGTATAATATATCTTTGCAAAATATTATTTATGATATTATTCAAAAACAAAAGAGGTTATATTTTCGTATGGAAATAGCCAAAATGAATATGATTATTTGACTAATAACAAAAAAAATTATAAAAAACTGTTTTGTTTCTTTCTCATATTTTCCATAGTATTTTATTTCTCGTGCTTTCTCGTTTTAAATATCTACATCTTGAAAATATCGTTGAATGTAAATCGCGCATTAGTCAGTTCACTGCCCGAAAAAAGTTTTTCAAAAGTATACTGCTTCCAAAAAGAAAGCTTTAAAAATACCAGGAATTTATTTTTTATCAACAGGACCGTAATTAGTTCAGATTAGTGCTATCGCAGTTTTGTTTAGAGTTATAAAATAACTTCGTTATAAGTTATTATTTTAAAACTAAGATTAGCATAAAACTTATTGACTATATTTGGACATTTTGCTTATCAGTAACTAGAAGGATAGCTTTAAAATAATTTTTAGCAAACTAAAATTTCTTTTAAAAAAAATGACCTTGAAGTAAATTAAGTTTCAAACAGAACGAACTAGTTCGGGCCCGCGTTGTTTTTCTGTCGTTATGTTGACTGTTAAATTATAAAAAAAAATTAATTTCCATGAGCCAGGAAAAGACTTCGAAAAATAGAGCGTACAATAAACATAAATTTAAATTTTATGAAATATATAACCTCAAACACTAAATAAGTGTAATCAATGAAGAGTTATTCTACTTTACAAAGTAGATTAAAATCGTGTGGAGCAGAACGGGCTTATTCTGTTTAATCCTTTACAATATTCAAGCTTACACTGTTCAGTTTCCCAGTATTCAGTTGCCTACTGTTGTCCTGTTTTCAAATTATTTTTGGCTATTATATTTAAATGTTTTCACTCATATATATATATATATATATATATATATATATATATATATATATATATATATATATATATATATATATACATATATATATATATATATATATATATATATATATATATATATATATATATATATATATATATATATATATACATATTTTATTTATTTGTATATATGCATATATTATTATTAATAAAAGGAATAGAATTTATGATATATAATATATTATTTATATGGAAATGAAAATACTTGAACCAATTTTATGAAAATTTAATTAAATTTCCAATATAAATTTTCCACGAATTCAATTTAATTGAAATACATCAAATTATATGAGCCCCCTTTTCTAATAATTTTAGTATCACAGATTTTTTTTTAAAAGAAGAAATTTTTTACTAATTAAATATAAATAAAACAAAACGTATTTTTTATTTTTAATAGAAAATTTAAAAAAATAAATAAATTAAATAAACTATTTAATATAGATACATGAAACAAAATAAATATTTCGATTGTTTTAGAATCGAAAATTTATAAATTTATTAATTTAATATACATATAAATATAATTAATATCTAACTAAATGAATTAAATACAAAATAATATTTAGCAAAATAAAATAATTTCTTAAAAAAACAAAATAAATTATTATCTAGTTAATTTAGTACATAATGAATATATAAATATAGTATTTATATTATAAAAATAAATTCGAGTATATATATAAAAAATAATAATAATAAATAATATATATTGTAATATAAACTAGTTAAAAAATATTTTTAATTAAATAAATATAATAAATAAAAACTATATAATTTAAATAAAACAAATAATGAATTGAAATTGCCTTCAAAATTATTATTCTACTTTATATTTAAACAAATAAAAAACATCAAACCCATTACAAACTAAATAAATACACATTTAATGAATATTGCTCTCCCAAAAAACAAAATGATATGTATTACATTATAATATAACTGTCTTCCTCGAACTATAATTTGTTACATACTTCATACTATTTTTCTTCGTTTCTTTCGATATTCATACCCCATCATCTATCACTTTCTTCTGTATGCACTAGAAATCCGTCCTTCATATTATTTTGTTATTTTTTACAAATTAAAAGTTATAAAATTTTCGAATAAATCAACCAATATTTTAAACATTTTACTTATTATTGATTTTATTTGTTTTTACTCCAAACATTGTTATATAAATAAAATAAAAATAATTTAACAAACCAACCAACATTTTAATAAATAAACAAATCATGAACCAACAAGTATGAATAATATTATAAACAAAACAAACAAAAAACATAAAATAATATTAATAAACATAAAAATAGTTAATAATAACAAATAAATAATTTTAAATTTATAAATAAATGAATGAAACAAAATAAAAAAAAATGGAAATAAATTAAAAAATAAACGCTTTCTTGTAAATAAATAAAACAAATATTATTATAAATATTATATATAAAAAAAAAGAACAAATGAATGAAAAAATATAGAAATTAAAATATACGAAAAGTTAAAATAAAAAAAAAATATGAAATATAATTTAAAAAAATGTTGGCCTTTCATTTTTTCTATAAAAATTATAGGGAAGCTGTTACTTGGCAGTTAAAGGTTACCGAAGAAAACCTTCGTCCCCTCATCAACTCTGCGCCCATTCTCTTCGTATGATTCGGACATATCTTTCGATATGACAATTTCTCGTTGGCGTTTTTACTGATAATTCATGTTGTTATATAAACACACAACACAAATTATATAACATTTATCACCTTTCATTTTGTAACTAGTCTGGTAATTACTCGTCTTACCATCTGCTTTCAACGGTTGCTTGATTTTCACTAAATTTTTTTTTTTTTTTGTAACTATTGCCAGAGGATTAGGTCGAGCTCATAAGATTTGTTTCGTTCCAACCTTTAAGTTAAATATGTCAAAACATATCAAAACCCGTAAGCATTGTCAACGTTCAGTGGAAATCGGAACCGAGCCGTAAGCATTGACGAAATTTCAATAAAAACTTAAACACTAACCTCAAAATATTCATTTGTTTTGTAGTTAGTTCAAAAGTTGTGTGCAACATTTGTGTGTATAAACGAGAAACTAATCGACGAGATTAAGTTAAATCCAGTAATTCCAGTTTCAGTTTGTATTTGAGAATGCATGTTTTTATTGTTTCTATGACAGTTTTGATTCCTAAGTCTCTCTTCTTCCTTTTCTATATGTATGTTGCTGTTTCGAATATACCATGGGGCATTTCTAATGCTACGAAGTATCTTTGCTTACGTTCTTTGTACAATATCTATATTTGATGCACTACTTGAGCCCCATAGTTGGATACCATATGTGCTGGAGGCTAGAGAGAGCTTCGATGTTCTTCCAATCAGCCAGTACATTTTGGAGAATTTTATTTTTAATTGATTGCGTTTTGCTTCAATCTGTTTTTTCCAAGTCAATCTTCTATGAAGATGAAGACCGAAATATTTGACATTTGTTTGTTGAGGGATTGTGATATTGTTGAATTTTAATGCCCGACATGTTTATTCAGTGTGAATGTTACATGTGTTGATTTACAGTACTCTTGCCTTTATCTCGGTTAAATCAGTAGTGGCTGCATTTTGTTAAACCTGGAACATCCTTCGGGCTAAGTAGTTTAAGCAGAAGAGTTTTAATTTTGTAATTTAATCCTGCATGCCATACTTGGTCGAAGGCTTGTGCATCCAAGAAAATTGTCGATGCAATATTTATTTTCTTCTAACTAAGGCAAGCTTAAGTATATTTACAATTATGTGTACCTATTTGTGCTGCTCTCTTTAAGAACTGAGCATTGGTGCGTGCTATTCCTCGTATTACACAGAAATCTATTAAATCAGGAATTTTCTTCCTGTCTGTAGGCCAATAAGATAAATAATCTCGGTTTTTCTCGTTTATTGATTCGGTAAGCAACCTTGGGTCACGTCAACTACGAACTCCATTGCACATGTTTAGCGTTGTAATTACCCCTGCCCGAAACTTGATGCCCAACTGATTAGAGCAATCGATAAATTGCTATTTTTTAATTGCGTGATTTGAAGATCTTCTTCTTGTCCATCTACTCGCTTATTGAGAGCTTCTAGATTTCTCAATATATCTTGTAAAACTTTATCTACTTCTTCTATTTTATGATCTTGTTGTTGGGATACTTGAGAGTAAGGCAAGTTGTTGCTTACTCATTCAATGTGTGCTCTCATCTTATAATTTGTTACGATTCTTTCTAACAAATGCATTTGACATATCTAGGTTCACGATTACAGTATTTTTGAGTATGGTTAAACTCTTAACACTTCGTGTGGTATTTGTCCAGTAGCTTTTCTCAATGGCTCAATTTTATCTCTCAGGTGGAGAATTGCATTTATATTATAGATTTTTTCATTTTCTTTATTGTCGAAGATTAACATGAAGAGTGGCTCTTCTGATAATTTCAGTCTTTCCGTCCTTGTTTCGCTTTTTCTCAGTTTTGTTGATATTGATTGCGTCTTTAATTTTAAGACGTTTCTTGTTAGTTCTTCCATAATGTGTTCTTTTGAGCAATATTGGTGGAGCACTTTTTCCATTACGTAGTTGCTATTAAGTTGTTGACGTCATATGTTGGTCCCCTCGAATCCACGGAGCCGACCTTTTCAGTATAAAAGAGTGGATTAACTGTTGAAAGTTCACCACCTGTGATAGTATTTTCCTTATTTGTTGTGTCCATATTACTTTATTTTGTTATTTATTTTCGAAGTATTCTTCTCCTCTAGCCGTTGGTATAATTGATCCCATGATGTACAAGACAGCACATTCATTTTATACATATTGTCATAAGTGTATAGGCAGTCGCCGCTCCTGAGGTACAGACAGCCGCTCAATATGAGAACAGACGCTTTTGAAATTTAACATCACATAGCATTAAACGCATTGATTGCAAGTGACCTATGGACCCCTCTGGCCTCACACGGCGTGGACATAGCAAGTAGGAGCTAGGAGGGAACAGGCAAAGACCTATAGTTAGAACTACAAGATAGCATCGCTTACTATACCATTAGTCGGCTATCACTGATTGCAACACTTTGCGATCTGTGCTTTCCTAAATGCAAAATCCTCAAATCCAGAATGTTGACATTCGGCTCGGCATGTCTCTCTTGATAAAGCTGTAATGAACAAGACTCAGGCGCAAACCTGAGTCCTGACAATTACATAAATTGTCTAACGCGCTCTCCACCGCTGTATATATCCCGCTAGCTCAGTGCGAGGATATGGTCGTGGGTGTTGGTGGAGTCGCTTTTGGACCTTGATAAGCTGCATTATAGATTTGATGAATCAATAGATTCAAAAAAGGTAAAAATGGGAATAAGAAAGTTCGGACCACCAATCCGATAGAAGAAAAATGTGAGCCCCTGTAACAGCTCACATCTTGGTGGAGAGAAAACAAAAAAAACTCAATAAAAAAAAAATTAAATTAATATAAAAAAATTTATTAAAATAAAAAAAAAACTTAAAATTTAAAAAAAATTATAAACAAAAAAACTTACATTTATAACGGCTTTCTCAGTCGACCGAGTTTTTTTTTGAAAACTCCAAAAGCGTCCCACCAAAAAGAAATGTATTAAAACAAAAATCAAAAATGTATGGTGAGGACGGTCATTATACTCTTACCCAATAAAAATTATTGAGTTAGGTCAGTTAAAGAGGGAGAAAAAAAATTATGTCATAAATGCATAAAAATATGAATTAACAAGTACACTGCCCTTACCATATACTTGTTATTACTAGAAAAAAACATTTTTTTTTATTTGAATAAGAAACTTATGGTTTCCTATTACAATTTGTTTTGCAATGAACGAAAAAAAAAATAATTAAAAATGACCGAATTGGTTGCATATTGTAAGAAAACTCCTTCCGCAAAATTTTAATTATTTGGCATTGTTTTACTGCTGCAATTGCTTCTTTAATGAGGAGAGTTCCATTATCTTGTTATTAACAATTTTTGCAAACAACCATCCTTTGACTCCATGCTGATGATATTGTTCAAATAACCTACAGTTTTCCAAGAAATTCTTTTAGCACGAGCTCCATTACCCGATTAAATGTTGCAGAGGAGTTACATAATCTTTTGTAACCGCCTTCGCGAAAGTCCACTTGCAAATAGGCAGGTAGATTTTTTTATGTTTTAATCTATGCAATCTATTTTGAGGCCGAAACTCACCCAACTCTTTCGAGCTTAATTTAACGCATCCTACTTTACGCCATGGTCAGCCTAATCACACACGAATATAGCTTCGCTTTTAAATTACCATCTGCACATTGCATTGCTCAAACCATCCTATACAGGCACTCCAAAAAGGGTCAAGTTGTGCTCATCATAATCACCGATCGCAATCAAGTGATAAAAAATTCATTGACATCCGCCCTTCATTAGGATTCAAACCCGGTACCTACTCAAACACCGCAGCTTTAACCACTGCGCCAATTGCGCTATTACTCCGATAATATGTCTAGGGGATTTTCGAAGATGGAATTGCATTCGGTCCATTAATTCTACACTCTAACGGTGGTTTATCGTTGTGTTTATCGTCTTCACCGATCTAAAATAACTTTTTACTATTTTCAATTAATCTAAACTGCCATAATATATTTTAGTACATACATAAATTTATGTTCAGCCCTGCAATTATTTAGTCACGAGGTGTCACTACAAATAGCTAAAAAGAAAAAAAACGAAAAGATTACACATATCATAAACTATGAATATTCTTTCTAATAATAAATTCAACAACACAATTTTATGAAAATATATAATTCGCAAACTAATTAAAAAACAGGTTTTTCAAATCTTTTCATTTATTTGATAAATTTTCATTTAAAACGATACAAAAATTATTCAAAATATTGTTTGTATTCATTGGTAGACGTCATTTTTGACGTTCATGCGATACACAAAAAATATTTCGATTCATATATTCGCCTCTGTCTTTACACACCATCCAAATGGAAGTGAAAAGGACAATTGCATATGTCTTTTGCTATTTTTATTACAATCAGCTGACATAAAAAAATAAAAAATATAAGCAAAACATCGTAGTTGAAAACAACAATCAACCATTTTGTGTTTTTGTTCAAAGTGAAAATTTCTTTC
Organism: Tipula confusa; assembly: GCA_963556175.1. Lineage (NCBI taxonomy): Eukaryota > Metazoa > Arthropoda > Insecta > Diptera > Tipulidae > Tipula > Tipula confusa. Next base: position 116,468,468 of record OY744476.1, read on the forward strand.
CGATTTTCGTTTTTAATTTTTGTTAATTTTTGATTTAAAATTTGTGAGTTGTAATTTAATTCTATTACTATTATTTAACAATTAATTTATATTATTTGCTAATCCCACGTTAAATAATCTTTATTTTGTTTTACATTAAAAAAAAAAGTAAAAAAAAAAAATTAGTCGAAACTATTTTTTTTGTAATTGCATTCATCTGACGTCATTTTTACTTTTTTTCTCTCGATTTTAATAAATTTTCTAACATAAAATTTATTCAGTTCGACCAGATAATCATTCAAAATAATTAAATTAGTCAAAAACATTTGGCTATTTAAATAGTTTTATTCACAAAAATTATTTTTTTTATTAAGAAATTAAGCCTGTTCCAAAAAAAAGAAAGGGTAAGTAACCAACCAAAAAAATGTTGTGTGTAAAAAAGTTTTATATGATTCGAATTGAAAAATTAATTAACGTTTTTAAATTAATATAAGATTGTAAAAAATTTGTGTGATTCTATCTAAAGTGCGTGACACAGAAAATAGATTTGGTAGTAAGTTTTCTTTGCCTTTCAAAACTTTCGTATTCAATTTCAAAAGCAGCAAAGTGTAATTTTTCAAAAAGAAAATTTGTGTACGTGTTTCAACCTGTTTCAATCATGTTCGATACAATTAATTTTTTTGGAAAATTGTTTTAATTAAAATTACATCATAATGCGAAAGTCGTATAATAAAAGTCCAATACAAGTATGCAACCTACATAACTATTTTAGGGACAGATAAAATCATTCCAATATAGAATCTGTTTTCTATTTATATAAAACTACAAGAAAAGTTATTCCCTATTGTGATAAGCGATTATGAGTTATGACGTATCATCATTAATTTTTTCATATTTTATAAATGCATACATAATTAGCAGTGTTGTGTTTTTGATAATATTACGGCTTATCGATAACTATCACATTACTGTTATAATAGTTTAGTTAACTAAAGCAGAATTAACGTTATTTTGGGATAAACTTCTTATCGTAGCGAAATTCAACGAACTATTTTTGTGATACCATTTGAAAATTCTATTTTTAATTTCATCTGGATTCATAAAAAAAAAGATACTTTGGGAAAACTACCAATATCGTTCGGAGTAAAATGTACCAATTAGCTAAGGCCAATAGTTTACTGTAATATAATAGCCTTCATGAATAAATTAAAAATAAGAAACTAGCAAAAAATGGGATTATAAAAAGTGAAAGTTTTTAAACGATATCGTTAAGTTTATTTTAAATGAAGAATTAGCACAGTGGGTAAAGCGTTGATCGTGAGGTACCTTGGTCCGTATTTTAAAAGGTTTGGAATTCAAAACGAGTTTTTATTATCTATTTGCAATCGGTGGTGACGATTAATGGACCAACTCATCTTCTTCACAGAAACGAATCTAAGAACGAATAAGGCAGGTAGTGAAAATAAAACTACTGATGGAAGATCTTAAGTCCCTAATGAAATAATTATTATATAATATTATATTATAATATTATAATTATATTATAATTATTATTATTATTATTAGTAATGTTTGCTCGGAATTCCCTCTAAAAAGTCATTACATTTTTATTTATTTGATGTTAAGTTCTTCCTGAAAAGCTTTTTGATATGCTCTCTTCACTTAAGCTCTTTGCAAGTGCCGTGTCTATATATTTAGAATTCCCATGTGAAAGTTGCTGGATCTATGATTAATTGGAGCTTCTTAAGCAGTATTTTTTCCAAAAGAAATCGCTCATCACAATTTTTTGTGTTTAGGTTTATTTGTTTGGTTTGGGTCCATCTTTTCAATCACTTTCATAGATCACAAGCAGGAGAATTTTTTAAACTTCATTTATTGTTATATTCAACTTTTAACTCTGTAAAGATGTAGGTCTTGTGTTTTAACTATCGATTTTGTCAATTAGCGTTATGTTCTTAACTGCAGTTTGTCTTGGGAAAAGGTTGGAAATTGTCTCCAAGATTTGGGGCAAACAAATCAGCCTTTTTTCTTGACACGTCTAGCCCAAGTGCGCAATTGCGTCTTAAGTCTTTTTATACTTTTTGTTGCTTTCCAAAGATAATAGCCAGTGTCTAGATAGTCTAAGACAGTCCAGGTAGTTGAGTATGTTTTTTTCTTTGCAAAGCCCTGTCTTACGTGCTTTCTGTTTTTCTAACCAATTCTTTTATTTCCAAACAGTTTCGTTTGCACTCCTAGAGGTATTATTCCAAGTTGATTATCCAACTTGAAAGCACAGACCGAAAGTCATTATTACAGTAGAGTGATCTGATTACCTTTACCGTCGTCTATGTAAATATAGCATCTAGTAATCTATACGGACTGCATTTTTTTACTGTTTTTGATGTAAAAAGGTAATCTCGAAATTTTCAACATTAAATGACACTTTAAAAAAATTGCTATTCCTGTATAAAATTAAATTCGGCCACTGTTAAGGAGATTTTACAGTTAATAAAAGAAAGTTGTATAAAAGTTTTTTCAGCACAGGTGTTCGATTTATTTTCATGAGTAACAGAAAACAGTAACATCTGTTCTTAGAATTACATAGTAGAATCGACTCATAATTGATTAGATCTTAGTTCGGAATATATCGTCTATTAATAGCCCTATTGTTACCGGTATAATTACATTTTCAGTGATAATCCTATAGCTGGGTCGATTTGATGTAACTTTTTAGGTGCGATATTAAATAAAAATCAAGTGTTAACAAAAAATAACTATCGACTGAACAATAAAATGCGAATTATTTACTAAATCTAAAGTAGTAAAATAATTTTCACAAATTATTGAAATTAGCACATGTGTTAAATGGCCTTAGTCTTACAAGAAATATTTGTTAATTATACTTATAAAAATATTACGAACGAAAAAGATATCCAAGCTTCTGCAGTAAATTCGGCATGTGAAGGACAAGTTCAATAAAATTTTGGTTGTTGTATATTCGAGTACAATGTACATAGGCTAATAAGGGGATATTGTGTAGGTTATACTTTCAACGTGTTGCTAGGCTTATATTCAATTCACGTTTAGGTAAATACTTTCATTGCAAGTTTAACTTTTACTCATAAAATAATAGTTTTGTTTTATATGAAAAAGTAAAATGAGATCTGTAAATATAATATTGACATTTTTTAATTATTTGGTTCAGAATCAGATCAATAAATATGTATGTAAATAAATATGTATGTAGAATAAATAAATAAAAGTTTACTAGTATGTGAAAGGCCCCTGTGATTTGGCGCTCTAGTATTTCTTGTAGAGAATATATACACGAGGATGATTATTCTAAGAATTCCGCTACAGTATCCTTTATTTTACCAAAACATTAACATATTTTTTATTAAAATATATTTTGTGGAAATATCTTTTCGACCTTATTCGATTAGTAAGGCAAAAATGCGAAAATTGCCCGGTGCAGCTTTAACATATAAAATAATTAAGTTGAGAACCTTATATTGCTATCGAGTTTTTTTAGATACTTTTAAAGTAAGAGGGTAAAAGTGAAACATCATAGGCAAATGCTATCTGAATATTTAGACTCAATGGCAATAAGGTAAAAGAAATACTGGATCCATTTGTACGATTCTCAACTTCTAAGACGCAATCGATTTTAGATATCTCGTATTCTTTGAAGTTATATTCAAATTGTTCGTCATTTATAGGTGTGGAGCTGGACCCTGACGGATGATATATGGTCCTAAAAGCCCTAAAAATGACAGCCATTCTCTTTAGTTCTCTTGAATCACGAGATCAGAAATTGGTACAAATTCTTAGTTTCGTTAATGAAGTAATGATATAATGCAATGGCAACCAATCCAAAGTGGATGAGGCAGCGATCTTTAAGAGCAGGGCCATCAATTGTTAGGCACAGAGGTTGGTGACATGGATCAAGGTCGATTTGGTTTTACGTATTGACAAAACTAATATATTCGGAATAGGATCTGATGAGGCCAGATTGTTGACACGGTACATGCCAGTTATGGCCTGTAAAATCTAAATCTAATTATTATGTAAAAAAGCCCTAAAAATATTATAATGTATTTTTCAAGCCTAAATTTATGTCTATGGTCCCAAATGAGATACATTTTTGTTCAATAATTGATGAAATGTTGCATTTATGATTTTATTTAACACAACGATCAAAATTTAATTCGAAGTTTAGTTACGTAACAGCACAACAGGTATCACTGTAATCGATTTGATACGTATTAATACATTTACCAACAAAATTTATTTTTATACACATATTAATACGAGACAAGTATTTTTGTTTTAAAAATGGTGGTGATACAGTAAATTTTGTCACTTTCATTGCTTTTTAGTTGGTTTTCTTAATTAAAATCTACGAAATTGAAAAATTATAAAACAGTAAATGTAAAATAATTGTGCAAGATTAATTCAAATCATTTTTATTCATTCAACACTGTAATTTAAAACAATAATAAACCATTTTGTGTTTCAAAAACAAAATAATAGAAAAACAAAATAAAAAAATGGCAACCATAACCAACGACCTTGACAATAAATAGTGTTATTTTTGTTTTTTTATGTTTATGAATTTTTATGTCAGTAGTGAAATAAAATCATAATAGGAAGTGTTTTGATTGTTTACGATCAAAAATAAAATTGTAATGATTTACAAGCAATTGATCATCATACTTAAGTGATAAAAATTATTCAGCAGTTTAAAAACTGCATACATATTTTTATTTATATTTTGTTTGTGTTGATAAAAATGTAAGTTCGGATTATTTCGGTAGATAAGTGTTAATACGTACAACATACAGAGCCATATTCGATGATTAATATTTTTATTTTGGTGGTATAAAAACAACTAATTCATAAAAATGTGTGTATGTAAATATTGAAAACATTTGTTGAACGAGTATTGAAGTTCTGACATGAATGAACATGGTGTAGTTTTAGTTAGTACTTTTTCGTATAGTAGCTTTATTGAATGATTAATGCAGTTCGATGAATGATTAAATCTTTAACAATAACAATTTTAAATCATGATAGAAAACATGTTTAACAATTAAACTGATATCATAATAAATGAAACTTGAAAACATAGACACACCCTCGTAAGACGCCCCGCAGTCAAATTGATTTAATTACTAAAGGAAGGTTTAGGCCCTCCTAGGGTCAACTTAGATGTGAGATCTTTTCAGTCGGCCGCAAATTTGTAGGCAGTGATCATCAATTGGTCACTGCAAAGCTAAGATGGCAGTTTTCGTACAACTTTACAAGTCAGAGATCACAGGAAAACGAAACGTACATTTCAACTGTGAAGGTTTGATAAACAAAGATGAGAAATCGCAATATAAGAAGCTTGTTAGCAGTCGCATTGTGAAAACCAACCACTGTTCTGATGATTTAAACGATCTATGGGGGGTATTGAAAACTTCAGTTGTCATTGCTGCCCAGACGACTCTAGATCAAAAAATGATTGGTTTGATCAGCAGTGTCGGCTTGCTGTTATAGCTCATAAAGAAGCTCGATTACGGTTTACAATCGCCCGGAAAACAAAGCAGTTCTTTGAGAAGAGAACTACCAAGCGAGTTTGTAGACGGAAAAACTGTGAATGGTGGAAGGCTGAAGTCATTGAGTAGAAAAACTCAGCAATGATCACAGTTCTCGTAACTTTAAAGGCGTCACCAGGCTGTATCATACCTTCAGACCTGCGTCTATCGCATGTCTGAAGGTATGGTATGATATCCTATTAAGGACCGGGATAAATACTTCCGTGATAACATCGAGGCAATACTCGAGACTCGAAAGGAGGATTTCTCTGATTTACTAAATGTTCACCAAGTACATACAAAAGTAAATACAGACTGCGTAGAAGTGCATAGAGAACTCATCTTACGAGGAATTCATACTGGCCATGCAAAGACTAAAACGAACCCGTTTCCCTGGTGTTGATTGTATTAATTCCAAGCTCTTGATATTCGGAGGGAATACTTTGTAGAACTATCTTTTCAACTTTATTCGATTAGTATGGCAAAGCAAAGTTATGGCTGATGAATGGAAGGTGACCGCGTTGTGCCCTATCCCTAAAAAAGTAGATCGCTCGAAATGCGAAAACTATAGTAACATAGCCCTCCTTTGCGCAGTACACAAATTACTGTCTTACATAATATTGAAGAGAATTGCGATCATAATGTTGTGTCAAAGTCATGGATTTTATTAGTAGTGACCACACGTTTGAAGAAGTGACAACTTTCCGATACCTCGGGTCCGCTGTTACTCATGATACTTACATGGGCGGGCACGTTAAAGGGCGTCTTGTCGCTGGCAACCATGCTTGGTATGCCTTACTCCCACTGTTAAAGTCAACATACTTTTCAAATGCCGACAAGCTGAAGTTATTCAAATGATCAGGCCCGTTGTCATATTTGGGTGTGAGAGTTGGATCCTGACGGATACGTATGAAAGATGGTTAATTACATTTAAGAGAAAAGTGATACTTACTGAGTTTTATTCAACCACGGGATCAGGAATTTAATAAAAATTCCTGATTTCGTTCATGAAATAAAAAGACAGCGAGTTCGCTGACCCCAAGATATTTTTATTAATATGTAACAATTTCATCTATGCTACTTAGTCCATTTCGAGCATGTGATCGTTCGTGTTGGACATGCAAAGTAGGAAAAACCATAATAACAAATCCCCCAGCATAAACACCGGCAATCGCAATTGCTGTCCACCACCCTTGACGATTAATTTTAATGATCTTGATTACTATAGTATAACCAACACGACATGCATCGATCGCTATTGTCACAGGAAGTAATAATTGATTTGCAGTATTTGCCACTTGAGATAATTATTGTCAGGCCCGGTGGCAATAAGGAAGAAGTAAACAATGTTGTACTTATAGTTCCGATCAAATTATTGTCTAAGCTGCCATAGTTTTAGATCTCACATCGTCATTATGGTAAAATGCACCAGAAAAAATCGTTCAATATTTATTGAAATATCTAAATTTTAGTTTTTAAATTTAATTTTGAAGTTTACACAGAGGGCACTGTCGGTGACTATGCCTCGTCGGGGTAGAGATCGACTTGACGTTCTGGCCTTCAGTAAGCCATTCTGGAAGTTTAGATTTGAAGAACTTTGTCGATGATATCGGCGTCTATTTTTCGAATAAAAGTATCAATGTTATGTTTTAAAGCTGGATTTATCTCTGAATTATCCGAATAACATTTATCCTTAACGAAACCACATAGAAAAAAGTTCAACGGCATCTAATCCCAGCTCCGCACAGACCAATTAATATTTCCAAACCCAAAGGTTTTGTTGATACTAAAGATTGTTTACACATAGCGTCGATCTTAGGCCATAACACATTGGTTAGGTAAGGTGTTTTCTATGAAAAATGGACCTATTATGCCATCATTAAAAAATCTATACCAAACTGTTACTGTTGGTGGATACATTGGTTTCTCTACGATTACGTGTGGCTGTTTCGAATCCCAAATTCGCCTTGTTTACATAGCCCCAAAATGGAAATGGTCTATGGCCAACGCAAAAACTGATATCGAAGGGGATTGTCATTTGGACCTTATAGGCGAATAATTCGAGGTTTTTGTGCAGTAATCTTTCCAGGCTAGTGGTGGAATATTATCGGGCGTGCGCACTGTCTGAGCTCGGAGACCACTTCTCTTATCCAAGAGCAAAAACTTTTCAAAATTCGCAGCCTACACAATAATTATTTCGACTATACAACAATTACTTTGAAAATAATTTTTAAATATTTCATAAAGCTCTTCAAGGGAAAACATGATTATTTCCTTGTGCGAAACTTTAGACTGAGCAGCTGTCCACTTTGCAGCGGTAGATGCGGTAGTTAGTAATAATAAAGTCGGATTCATTGTTGTGCTCATTCCGTTCGTTAGTTCGGTAAATATTCTTCAGTATTATTTTAATGATTAATGGTTGATGAAAAAAATGGGAAACGGATTTTTTAACTAAAATAGTTTACCTAAGAACAATTTATCTAAAACAATTTACCTTAAGCCTATTCACCTAAAAACAATTTGTCTAAAAGCAATTCGTCTAAAACCATTTGCCCATCATGCTTCGCTAGCAATAGTTAAAAAAATTGCAGTTTTTTATAAGTAATTTTTCGGGGAATATTCCGAGTAGAAATCTGCGATTTTTCCTCATTACCCGAAGTTTTTCCAGGGTGGTGTAAATGAAAACATTCGTAGAAACTTTTATACCAAAATCCGGATCCCTGTTTGCATACATTAGTATCTCCACCGGAAACATTTTAACACCCACAAAAAAAGATTGCCAGCATGGGACTTGTGGGTAAACTTAAACGTTTTAAATACATTTTGCCATTCAGTTGCAGCTTTTAAACCTCGTCGTTTTTGAAAGTACTGGTAACAAATTGTACTTGAATTATTGGCATTGAAGCACCATGCCAGGTGCTTATTCATAATGCCCAATCATGCATGATAAAAATGTGCATCAATGGTTTATACCCAAAAAATTTCTATAAAGATTTCGGAATGAAATTTTGATTTAAATTTTAATGTTACGTTAATATGTATAAATAAAATTTGATAATTATTATTAACAAGGCTTGTCTTTGCATAGGGTTTCGCTGCCATATTGTGCCATCTTTCCCTTTTCGCTGATTCGTTTCTGTCTGTTTATCATCACTAGATTTATATTCCTCGCACACCTTAATTCTATCTGAATTGTCTTCACGCACAAATCAGTACATGGTATTTTGTTTCTTATTTCAAAATACTAGAGCTATAAACACCGACACTAAAAACACCGTACCAGATTCAAATAAAAATAGAGACGGGAGGCAATATGGTTTTTCCATCATCCAAATACGGTCGCTGATTTGAATGATCACAAATATGACAAATATGATTGGTTTTAGGTAAACTATTTTAGACGAATTTTTTTAGATGCTTTTCGGTAAATTGTTTTTAGGTAAATGGTTTTAGATAAATTGCTTTAGTTAAATTGGTTTAGACAAAAAGTTCCTGAATCCTACTACTATACATCGTACTGCCTCTTTGTTTTCAAATTACTTCAGTAAAAAAGTTGAAGTTAGATCAAAAAATATCAAAGCAAAATATCCTCATTTTCGACGAATCCTTTTGGTTAAAAAAATCAGAAGAGACGGAACGAACGGAATGAACACAACATCTCGCCTTAAGTTTTCCATTTTGGAAGTTTTCTTGATTCGGAGCATTACCAGTTATTTGCGTATGTTTCCTAATCCTTCTACATCTGCACTAGTTATAACTGCAGAATTTCTATTATTTGGCGTTATTCTTATTTCAATTGTTCAATTGTCCTGACTTTTCAAGTTTGTTTCAAATTTAAAAAACTAGTATTTCTACTATAAAAAATAACATAATCTATATGTTATAGGTTAACCTGTCAAACGCAGAGTACTTCATATGAGTCATATCAAATTTGTTAACGATGGAGATGGTGAAATTGGATCGATCTGTTTTTCTCGATGCAATCGATCGATCTGTTTTTTTATGCAATAATACCTCTCGTAACAAAATTTTCGATTTCCTGCTGCCCGTTACGCAAACTACAATTCTGAGTTCTAAAACCAATTGTTACTTATGGACTACCTAGTACTTATGATGACTGAATGCACTAATATTGCGACTTTTCATCTTTTGCATTTACGTTACTTTTATCTACATAATTGGTTGGTGTGGATGTATGAGTTAGTTTGTAAAATATACACACACTCGTAATTACACATTTGTTTTTTTTCTATGTTAAAAGTAAAAACAGAATTCTTCAGTTAATTAAAGAAATATCGCTTAATAATCTAATATTTTCTATAAATAAACCATTTATTTGTTATTGTATTTGTTTAAGTTTAAACTCTTTATTCTCTTTATAAAATAACAAAAAAAAAATGAGAAAAAAGAAGAAATCCCCTAACCTTGATTTTGATCGTTTATGAAGTACACAAAAATTATATGTTTTCATATTCATGTGCAATAGTTTATTACATAAAAATTGTGATTGTGCTGTACATTTTTTCTTCTTTTGATTGCCCTTCAAAATGCTTAAAATAGTGCATCGTTGAGATCAGTATTAAGGTGAAAAAATATGTGAATTTATAAATTATCTGATTTTATAAATTTTCACTTGATTTTAGAAGTTATGGGATTCCCCATAATATGTTATTTTAGCCGTACACGAATGGATAATATGTACAAATTATGGTATCGAATACTTGAAGAGTTTTAATGTTTGTTTATATTCAAGAAAGACGTTAGTAGTAGATAACTATGTATATAAATTCTAAAACTGTATGATAAAATTGTACAAAAACTTCAAATGGAATTATTACTGATAAGTGAAATACTAATTTTAATAAATGGCATCAGTATGTTCGTGGCTTTCGACCAAAATGTACATTTTTTAATTACTTTCCTCAAGAATTTCTGTGTTTTGTTGTGTGGTTTCATTTGGTTAAGTGTCAGAAATGCTTATGGCAGAAACTTGAGTATAAACAATAATATTTTACATAATTCTTATTAGCTATGTTAAATATATATGTACATGCATTCATACATCAGTGTACACTGTAGTACAGATATAATTTCAAAATAATAAATAAATCATTTGGTTATTTTGTTTACACGACAATAAAATAATAACAGACGGCAATATACCTACAACTACTGAGGAACAGATAAAAATTTCTTCGTTTCGTACGGTAGTTGTAGTTGACACTTTCCAAGTAAATACTGTGTATTTCTGACCATTTTTCTCGATATAATTACATAGCTATTCATAAGTTTATTCAAAATAAAATAATACATATAATAAATTTTATCCATTCTTGTTATTTTTGTTTAAAGATGACATGTTAATTTATAAAAAAGTGTGAAAAATAATTGTTTATACAACAATTGTATACGATAAACACTTGGATATTATAAAATAAAAATAACGAGAAAACTTGTAAACAAAATCAAAATGATTGGAAATTATAAATTACAACCAAACTATGGTTTAGATGCCGATAATCATAAACCGACAACAACATCAACAAATACTTCAACAGTCAATTCAACCATGATTAATCATCATTTTGTAAATGAATATCAAGAAATTGAACCAAATCGTTGTATTATCGCCAATATACATAATTACTCGCAACCAATATCGAAACAAAATCACCGGGTAACAAAACAAGTGTACTCATCGGAAAACGATGATGATGAGGACGATGAAAATGCCGAAGAGGATGAGGAAGAAGAAATTGTTCTTAAAGAACAAAATGATGTACAATTAAAACCAAATACAAATAATACTACTAGTAATCAAGAATTAGATGATAATACGCCAGAACATCATACGCGACGACCAATGAATGCCTTTTTAATGTTTTGTAAGCGACATCGTTCAATTGTTAGAGAAAAATTTCCAAATCTTGAAAATCGGTAAGATTCATAATTACATGAACAATAAATTTATTATACAAATTAATTTAATTTAATTTCTTTAATTTTAGTGCAATAACGAAAATTTTAGGAGATTGGTGGGCAAATATAGATGAGGCTGAGAAGGTGGCTTACACTAATTTAGCCAAAGAGGTAATATATTTAGTACTTTAACTGTAATTGTAACTTATAACAAAATTTGGAAACTTCAAAGAAAGGCTTATGTTTAAACAAATAATTATAAGTAATATTAAATTTTATCCCTTACCGTATCAACAAGTGTGGTTGTCAACTTAGATTCCGAGCCAGTTCTTTGTATTGTTATATAACATTGGCAGTAGACTTAATCTAGGTACACCTAATGTAATTTATGAGATATGTATTTTGTTATGTTTAGAACAAAACGAATGTAATTTGATATTCTACAATACAGATACAGATACAGATGTTTCGTGAATATTTCGTTGACTCCGTATACTTCGATATATACACATCGTAATTAGTTTTAGTTTATTCACCTTGTGTTCCGGTTGGATCTAAAAATTAAATTTAAGACTGCTTTGGGTGCTTTGGTAATTGTGTTATAGCCGAAGTGAGTTTGGTATCTATCGGTAAACCACATTATCAGTTTCAAGTATAGTCAGAATTGTTCTAGTCAAAAATTTGTGAGATGAATTACCTGATATATTGCTAGTAATTTAAAGCCGATTGATTGTATTATATTTCTTTTCGGCATTCACAAAACACTTTTTGTAATGTTGCAGTAATGTCATTAGTGGAAATGCTTTGAGTCGTTCCGCGGGTGCCTAAGCTTTAAATACATTTGACTGTGAAATTTCTATTAGCAATTGTTACTTTCTTCCGACCGCAAAATACCATTTCGATATACATGAAAATAAATAATAATGAATACGTGATCTTGTGGAAGAGAAATCAAGAAAAGTTGCGCCGAATCCTCCTGGATACTGTTCCTAGTTGAGTTTGTGTTGTTTCTCAGTTTGTGATGCGAGTAGTATGTCATCGATGTAAACCAAAGCTAGTTTATGGTTTAGATCTCGAACGACTCCGAAATGTTTATGAATCCTGAAACAATGAAACCTTTGTGCGGACAACTACCGTTGCATAGATTAAATGCCATCCATGTCAAACGGTGTAAGATTAGCTCCAGTTCAACAACAACAGAAGGCATACAACGCTACGTCGGTTTGGTAAACTATATATTTGTGAAGTGAACGCAAATTTTATAAAAGTGCACGAAATTTCTGAATAATTAATTGGGGCTAGTAGATATGGTCGCTACAAAAATATTCTTAGCAAAAAACCTGATCAGTTACGACTAATAAAACGATAGATTTTATAGTTTAGGGATATATTTTATATCGATAGGAGATCGCTGAATTTACTTCGTTAAGCGTAACATTGGTTTTAATAATAGTATTCCTCCATCGACCAGACCTCATCTCGTATTTAAAAAGACTTTGTTTTGGAATCAACACATGATCAATTTCGTATGTAAGCTATACGAGGATGAGCATTTAGATTTTTGTCTAGGTACAGTGTGATCAGAGAGTACATTATTTTCTCACCGTTACCTGTGCATTTCGCTTAATTAATGCAACACCAATAATCCAAGAAGTCTGGAATTCTGGGAGAATTCCACTGAAATGGAAAGGCTTGATAATTACGATACCCAATAGCCAGTAGGAACTGGCGAGGTATCTCCCTCCTCAACACAACAATAAAGGTACTCGCAATGATCATCCTTGGCAGAATCTTACCTACGATCAATGCAAAATTAAGAAAAGAACAAGCTGGATTTAGACCAGGAAGAAGTTGCACTGATCACATCAACACAATCCGTATCATCACTGAACAATCCAATGAATGAAATTCACCATTGTATATGCTCTTCGTCGATTTCAAAAGCGCATTCGATTTCGATAGGAACGCAATATGGCAGACAATTTGTGAAATGGGCATCCCAAAGAAATTAATTGAACTCATACAAGAAATGTATCGGGATGCTGGGAACCGAATTCAATACAAAGGCAAACTAAATGAAACATACTACAATACTCGAGGAGTAAGGCAAGGTTGCGTACTCTTACCAATGCTGTTTGTAATCGTATTAGATAGTGTAATGCGGAAACTAGATAACAAGTCCCCTAATGGCATTCAATGGGGGTTAACTGGTAAACTCAATGATTTGGATTTTTATCATTCGATAAAAATTGTATTTTAATATTTAAATCTCCATTAGTGAATTCAGATCACTTCTACTTCTATTCATAATCGTGATTAAAAATTTGATTTGTACAAACAATTCGGCCTGGACAAGAAATACTAATGACTTAACAATTGAATTTGTAACTAATATTTAACTAATTATTTTTTCTAAATATTTAAAAAAATTTTTTTTTTTTTTAGTATAAAGATGCATTCTTTTCGGCTCATCCAAATTTCAAATGGTATAAATTACCAGCACCGCCACTACGAACCCTTTCAACACGTCCAAGCCCAGTTTATCGAACATCCATTAGTGAAGATGATCATGATTATGACCGACGTATTGTAAATTATAGCCATTTTAAATATGAGTCCAGATACGAAGAGGTGGAAGAAGATGAAGAAGACGAGGAAGAGGAGATGGTGGAGAGTGACATTGTTGATAATAATGAAATGGATATAAAAAGTGATAATGACGAATGTACAAAACTAATCAATAATAATTTAATAGAACATAAATATAATTTGAACGAAGTGAGTATACTAAATGTGAATAATAATGAAAGTGAAAATAATGGAATCAATCAAGAGATTCTAATCGACTGTAAAAAAATGACACATTCGCCTAACGCAGAACCGGTAAACATATTTAAATTGGCTGATATAAAACAAATGGGCAGTTTAAATAGCTTAATGCAAACTGAAATTCAAAATGGAACGCGTGATGGTAATTTAAGTGAGTTTACAAATAAATATATATTTTGTTACTGATTCCTCTACTTAAATTTTTTTTATTTTCATTACAAATAATTTCAGAGGGTAATAATGCTGCTACTACTCAAAATGAAACAGGTGATTCAAACGAAGCTTTGACAAAATATAGTGAACCATTTACCAATATGCGGGATCATGCCAATAAAATGCATGAAGATTCTATAATCTCAAAAACAAATATATCAAATAATTTAAAACGTAAAATAAATTCGGCCACTGCATTATCACCAACTAGTCCACAACAATATAATACGAATGAAATTATTTATGAACAAGTCGATTCGCCACCAAAATGTAAAAAAAATCTTTCATTCGTAATGACCAACAATAATAATAACGATTTTGCTATAAATAATAATAATAACCATCATAATTATTGTAATGACACTATACAAATTGAACAGGTTGGTAAAAAGTCACCACGGGCTTGTAAAGGACAACGATACAAGCAATATATGTTGAGTTCAGGTAAATTTCCGAACTTGGACAGTCATGTAAATTATTTAAATTCGCCACACAATAAAAAAGCGGCCAATAAAATGAAAAAATCGGGTATAACCAGTTCATCGTCCATATTAATTCATGCTGGTGGTGCAATACCACAATTTCCTGACGGTTCCTATTTAGACAATGAAGCCATGTGCGATGCCAATTCAATGAATACAAAACATTTTGCAACAGAAGAATTTGATTTGGAAAAACGTATTAAAGCGTTACCATCATTAAATTTAGACTCGTTTATGGTACGCAAACGAGAAACTAAAAAGAAAAAGAAAATAAGCAGTAAGTCGCTTTTATTTAATATATATACATTTTTTTATTATCGCCTTTGTTAAACTACTTCTAAGGAAAATTAAAAGTTCGTGATCGAACTATAAAATTAAACAAATTTAGGTATATTATTCCTGATCGGGTTTTGACTCGTAACCGATGGATTTGAACTTCCAACAATTTTTCCTATTATTAATTTTATTTGTTCGAAGCCGATGAAAGTTTCACATTAAAAATGTTGTAAGGTTATTACAATTCTCCAATTTGTATGTTAGTTTTTGTTGGGAACTTTACTTCAGTATTATAATTCATGTATTAATTTTTTGATTGCATATAAAGTTATTTCCAAGCAATAACTGGTCCATACCATTTCAACAATCCTGACCCAACGGATCACAAACCAGTTCTTCGAATTGTCCTGGACATTCAAATAAATCAAGATTTGTTTTAAACTAGCTATTGACGTCTAGAGTGACCTAATAATAATTATAATAAATAATTTTTAGCGGTTATTGCTGACCCGCTTCCAAAATCCGACACCATCAGTTTCAATCCTGAGCTTGCTTTTTGATTTGTTCTAGAGCAGAAGAGAATACAAGTGATTCTCCATACCGAAGAACCATCGACGCCGACAGTACCATTTGCGCCAACCAAATGGTGCCTCACCTCTTAGAGATCGTTCTCGATCTGTTTAGGATCAGCTGTTTAGGCAATCTAAATTGATAGTATGAATTTTGGAAGGAAAAATCCCCGTCGGATAAGTTTCATAATAGACGCCCAGTTCTCCTATTAAATTCCCGATTCATCCAAATTATCCTCACAATTTCCCGATGTTCATATGTCTTGCCAACTCCAAGAATTCGTCTTATTCCAGTTTGTTAAAGGATTGAACTGCATAACCTAATCTTGTTTGTTACAGTCATTTTCGGTATCAACTTCGTTAGCAACATCATAAAATTTAAGATAATTTTAAGATTGTGGCACACGTTGTATGAGTACGATTTTTACGGATTAAAACTCAATTTTATTCTATTAATAATTTGTAAGACGTACGACCGAAAGATTTTTAGAACTGCCAATGTTAATGAGTTTGCAAAATTGTTTACAATGAGGCAGAAATTCCTAATTGTCCACTTATTTGAGAAATACTAGTATATGTACATTGCATTAATGCAATATGCATCCTTAACTGATATAAAAAATGTTTCCACTGATTTCAATAATATTTAGAAAAATTGTTTCCATTTCTAAAATAATGTGTCCAAGTAGTAGCTCTGGTTGTTAACCCAAAAATCCTACCGTATAGTGGCCCCCTACTATCAACACAGAAAACTGTGGAAAGTTCTAAAATGCTGCTGAGAAAAATTGCAACCAAGTAAAATTTTAGAATAAATTCACTTTTATTCGATATGGACTCGTTTTGCCTTAACCATGGTTTTGAGTCGGTCGGAAAAGTCGTTACACGCTGCACTAATGTGAGCGTTCGGAATGCGTTGCCATTCCTGGCGAATAGCTTGGTTGAGATGGTCGACACTTTGGTATTTTTTAGTGCCAACCTTGATCTTTAAAATGCCCAAGAAGTCATTCATATTTGCCAGCCATTGTGTTGAAAAAATGCGGAACGTTGTTTTTAAATAGTTGTTGCTTGACGCGTGCTTTATGAGACGGTGCAGAATCCAGTTGGAATGTCCAGGATCTGCAGCCGAAATGTCTGCTTACCCAAGGCTTGACGAAGAAATTCCTTCGCTCTATCCAGTCAGAAGTAGTTTTTCTGTTCAGAAATAATATCGTATGCCTTTTGGAACTTCAAAAGCTTCAATACAAGCACATTTTTCAGAGTGTTGCACTTGATATGTTCAGCTCAGCAGCCATTATTTTACTGCGACGAAAATTTCATTCGATTCAAGTCTTCACCTTTCGAATAATTTCTTTTGATGTTGCTGTTCGTTTACGTTCACTTTATTTGCGTCTGGCAATGCTGCCAGTTTCGTTGTAACGAGAAATATTTGACTATAAAAAAATATGTTTCTATTTGACTCCACAGATATCTTTGGAGTTTGCGAGTTAATAACCAGATAGTATCTTAAAATCAATTATTGTAACAGTTATAATTTGAAGATATAAAATGTTGAAATTGATCTGTCTTTAATATTAAATAAAATTTTGTTTATTGTCTCAAATTTTCAGAAAGAGGAAAATCATTTAAAACCCAACAAAATAAAAGCACAATTAACGAAGCACAAGGACGAGTACATTTTAATAATAATAAAGTTGGTAGTCAAAAACGAAAAGCTCGGAAGGAAAGCATCACTCGATTAGATGTTGTTATTAAAAATGAAAATAACAGTAATGATCAACCACTTAATTCACCATCTCAAATTAACTCCCCGGCGGAGTTTTTATATACTAATAATAAGAATACTAAGGATAACAATGATATTATAAATGAGTCAGTCGTTGTCATAAATCAACCAGGAGCCACAGCTACATCAAATTTATTTATTTTAGCTACATTGGCCGAAGAGGAAGCTAACAAAACCAAAATGCAAATTACTTAAAGTTGTTTGGTCTTAATTATTCTGCACAAAGTTTTTTGTTATTTTTATTCTGTTATCTTTTTGTTTTTTTTTATTATAAATACATTCTTGAATTTACTTAAAAAATTTCAAGTTTGTGGTTGACGATAGTCTCTGAAATACAGAAAAAAGTATTTTTTTTTTTTATTATTATTTTATTTGTTTTTTATAAAACTAATTTATTTAAATAAAAAAAAATTAAAAATAAATAAAAAAAAAAAAAGATTTATTTATATTTTATATCGTTAGTGTTTTTCATATATTAAATTAAAACAAATAATGATAAAAATAAAAAATTGAAGTGATATTTTAATGAAAATATATATAATCAAACAAAAAAAAATATTTTTCATCAAAAATTTAGTCAATAATTTTAATAATTACAATAAATATAAATACAAAAACAAATAGTTATATATTTTTAAATAATAATTTAATTAACTTTAATCCAAAGATATAAATTTTTTTATTATTTTTAAATAATACGTGTAGCGTGGCCTGATATTATATTATATATAAAAATAATACTAAAACTTTTTGCCATTGAAAATGAGTAAAACTCTGCGCTACTGAAATTATAGTGCCTATATAATACATATATATATATAAAAAATAATGAAGAAAAAATTCAATTTTATTTGAGTGGAAAATATTAATATTAAAATGGAACCAATAAAATTTTTAGTCAAGTAAATAAACCAACCAAAACAAAAAAAAAAATATGAAAATCTTGTATACATTTATATTTTGTTATTATTACTTACAATAAGTTTACTAAAATAATTACACTTTTTATTTATTTTGTGCACATCCAGACACACACACACTTTCACACAAATAAATTGTTTTGGCAATCATAATAAATTTAGTATTTTTTTTCCAAATTTAATCTCAAAATAATAAGTTAACATTTAAGATCTTAATCATTTATTTTATTATATTTATTTTATTATTTTCTTTCAAATTTTAAGATATATAATATCAAAAAATAATATACATAGATATGTAAATTGAATTAAAAAAAAAATTATATATAAAAAATATATATATACATATATATAATTTTTAAGACCTTACTAACCAAATAATGTAAAAATATATGATAATATTTTATGAATTAAATTAAAAATATATAAATATTTATTTTTTATATAATCATAATAAACATAAAACTAAAATTGAAAAAAACATTCCTTTAATAAGAAAAAAAAATTAAAATAAAAATAAAAACATTGTGATTCAATTAGACATCAAAATAATAAAAGAAAAAACTCAAATTATAATTTGTCTTGGCCAAAATTTAATAAAATTTCTATATTTACTTTACTTTATTACTAAAATATTGTTAGCTTTAAAACTTTAAAATATTTTTTTTTTGTTTTTAATTACATAATTACGTTTATTAACTAAACAGTTAATTTATTTAAACAAAACATAATATATCATAAAAATTAGTGCCTTTACAGTTATTTTTATTATTTTTTTTTTTTCAAAATTATGATAAATTAAAAATTTAATTTAAATGAAATCGTTTTATTTTAAAATAAAAGAAAAAAATTTAATTGTGTTATAAAAATGTTAAATTTAAACAACAAACATTTTTTTTCTGAATTAGGTATATAAAACTTAAAAAAATAATAATAAATATAAAACTTATATATAATCTTTGATATTTTGAATTAAAAAATAAACAAAAACATGAATAATTATTGGACTATTTTTAAAATAAGCCAATAATTCGAATTATTATTGGCGCTTTTTAATTTATCGAAATTCATAAGATAATTTTTTGCTTTTTTATGTAATTTTTTTTTTTTATTTTTTTTCAAAGTAAATTTATTATATTTCTTTTCTGAGATACGAAAAGTTGGAATATATTTATTATACAATTATTTCCATTAAAAGGAATAGCTGGAACACCTCGGATAAACAACTAAATGACAAGAAATGATCGAAGAAAATATACAGAAGTCATCCTCAAAGCTCCTGTGGAGGCAGCAATAATTTAAATCATGCGAGCACTACGCCAATTTCCCCCATTTTGTTTTGACCCACCGTCCGTAGCCTAAAAAAAAGTTATGCACCAATCCAAATATCTCGGATCTGCGAGCTTGAAGTAAGGTTTGAAATTCTTAATTGACTTACTGTGCGATATTTTATAAGTTTTCTTTTATTGTTCAAACATTTCTGACAAAGGCGGCAATTTTTAGCAATATCACTGAGAATAACATAGACAACTAAGTAGTTGTCTATGGTAATATAACAAAAATAATCTCCCATCAATTTTTAGTACTATATACTTTGATCGTGCTGCCTCTTTCGGAAAATATAGGTAACTACATACTTCGATCGTGCTGCCTCTTGCGAAAAATGTATACTAAATACTTTGATAGTGGCGCCCCTTTCGGAAAACATGATCTATTGGTTCTAAATAAACTTGTAATTTCAATGATGTATTCAATTTTATATTTAAAAACGTAAACTAATACCAAAATTGAAATTGATTTTTATAGAAATGATAACACAGCTGATTTATATTGCATATAAATTTTATATTTGTTAATATTCGTAATAATTTGTAACGCCTCCAAATTATTGGTTTGTATTATTTGAAATTTGGCTTATACAAATCATTGCAGTTAAAAAGAGACATTATCAATTTACAAAAAATATATATATTTTTTTTCGTTAAAATCTAAATAAAATTGATTTTGTTTTTAGTCGGCATTTGGTATGCATACAAAATAGTTGTCTATTTGTATTATTACTCAGTGGCAATATCTCGAGTCAGTATAGATTATTACCTTGTATATATCATGATTTTACATAAAATTTCACAAGATTTAAACCATCGATGTTAAAGAGAGAATCCATAATGATTAAAGTTGGTGCTTTACAATTATATGAAAAGTTATTTTAAAGTTCGTGCTTATATTAGCACATTTCGATCAAATTAGTGACAAGAGATGCATCCGACACAGACATTGGTGCCTACTTATATTACAACATTCTAACTGGGATGATAAATTTTGATCGTAAAATTCATTTTTCCAACCGACAATAAAACATTACTAGACGAATTTGAGTAAACACAGCCAATGTGTTGGAGAAGTTGATTTTGAGTTCTTGATCTTATTTTTGTATGATTTTCATATAGAATATATTTGAACAAAATATTATGGGTACGGGGATATTTTATCAAGAAGATCAAACAAAACCACTAGATAAACATAAAGGAAAAGACCACTAGATAGACATAGGGAAAATGGTTTAATAATAATTGTAAAAGGATGAAAGACGAAGAAATTGGATATTCTAAACATTTCGAAAAAAATATGACCAAATCTTGTTCCACGTGTATTAGCGCAGCAAAATCGTCGATAAAGGTAAATCATGTTATATATCACAACGTTCATTGTAGTCACTTTAAGTGCAATTCCACAATCGTTTATATTAAAGACTATATGCAAAACATCATGATGATCGCCATTTACTGGGTCTAATACATAAATGCAACAACTAAATAAATTCATTAAATCCCAATAGCAGATGTTAGATAGCCATCAACATCGTTTGTTTAAAAAAAGTGATGCACAAACTCAACTTGTTATAGTTTGGCTACTGATGTCATTATGTATTTAAATAAAAAGAAATATAATCCGAATAAAAAAGACCAGTGTCCATACACGAGTTATTTATTTTAGAGGATAAGTACAAGAAGGAAATAGAACGCCACAAGCGGCTAGTATTAAAAACGGAATAAAATAAAGGCTCTCTCACACTTAATAACAACACCTCTACTAGAGCCTTATTTTCCAGCACTCAACTCTTTACAAGATTTACTCCCATTGAACAGAACCTGTGTTTTTCCGCTGTCACCGGTTTGGTAAGGCTGCATGCTAACATATTGTTTGTGTTGACATAAACAAATTTAACCACCTTGTCATTACCCTTCTTGCGCAGAAAATGATGACATGCATCTATATGCTTTGTTCTGGTTGAAAAAGCAGTCTTCTCCGTTAGTTGGATCGCTCCTTTGTTGTCGTAGTGTATGATGGTTGAACATTTATTTTCACCTAGCAACTCCTGACATATACCCCGCCACCAAATACTAGCCACGTATTTGGACTCTGTTGTAGACAAAGCAACTATTGGTTGCTTCTTTAACGCCCATGAAATTGCTCCACCTTGCAGTTTGAATACATAGCCTGTTGTCGAACGTCGATCTACTGAATCACTTGCCCAATCTGAATCGCAATAACCTTGCACAACGTCATTTCCATTTTTTGAATAAGTCAGTTTCATCTTGGTTGTACCTTTCAAATATCGCATGATCCGCTTTACTGCCAACCAATGAGCAACGCCTGGATTAAATCTGCTGACGGCTCCTACTACGAACTGTATATCTGGTCGTGATACCTGGGCAGCAAACAACAAGCTCCCTACTGCTTCTTAATATGGCACATCCTTCATGGATTCACGATTTGACTCATTCTTCGGTGACATTTCTGAATTAAGTTTCTAAATTGGATCAGCTGGAACACTTACACTATTACAATCGGCCATTTGGAAACGTTCTAGTATATTTTGTATATACTGGCTTTGATTTATTGAAATCGTTCCCGTCTTGCCGTCTCGCGTAATCTGCATTCCCAACACACATTTAGCTTCGTTAATATCCTTCATTTTAAATTGCTTTTGAAGACACAACATCAATTCAGCTTTCCAAACTTTGTCGTTGGAAAAAATGAGCAAGTCGTCAACATATACTGCCACAATCAACATCTTACGACCATCCATTAAATAGTAAATGCATGCATCGTAATTTGAGCATTTCATGCCAAAAATCTTCAGTGTCCAAACGCTGATTCCATATACGACTGGACTGCTTGAGACCGTTTAACGACTTCTTCAAACAACAAACACGTTGACTTCCATCACTAAACTTTTCAGGTTGAATCATAAAGATTTTCTCGCTCAAATCGCCATGAAGAAACGCTGTAATCGCATCCATCTGATCGATCTCTAAATCGTATCTCACAGCTACCGCAATCAAAAAACGTATCGACGAGTAGCGAAGTACGGGCGAGAATGTCTCTTCAAAGTCAATGCCCTTACGCTGCTGAGCACAGCCCTTCACTACCAACCGAGACTTGTACCGATCTACCACTCCTTTTCCTTTGTACTTGGTCTAGAAAACCCATTTGCTTTGAATTGCTCTACGATCAGGTGGCAAACCTGTAAGCAACCACGTCTCGTTTACGATTAACGAACGATACTTTTCTTCCATAGCTTTTTTCCATTGAGACGCATTTGAGCTGCTCGTAGCCTCCTTCCCTGACCCATGGATCATTCAATTGAACACGAGATACAATATAAACGAAGTCATTAGCCATCTTCGTATTCGGACAATTGTTTTTGAAGTGACCAACTACGCCACATCCAAAACATTTCCCGTCCTTTACTTGTTTTTTCTTCTTCTTATAATTGTTTGACTTTACTGGCTTAACGTACATGGCTGATCAACTCTATCATCCCAACGAATTTCTTAAAGTAGTTTAGTTTTTATTAAGTCTGCCGAAATTTTTGTACCAAAATTTTCTATAGGCATAATTATGGGCTTGTACTCGTAGCTTAATCCGGCCAATAACATTGTGCCAATCCACTCATCGTCTATTTCCATGCCGGCACCTTTTAACTTGTGGGCGGTCATAATAATTTTGTTGACGTAAAATTCCATCGTAGCGCAATCCATTAGTCTTGTTGAAACTAGTTCACGCAATAATGCTAAGCGACGAAGTAGACCGGAACCTTCCAACGCCACTTTCAGACTGTCCCAAACATCCTTCGCCGTATTTACTTTTTGAATATGTGAAAAAATCACAATCGACGCCTTGGCTTTTGAATCTTCAATTTTTTTTCTGGATCACTTTCCTTGCATGTGCCCTCAACATGACTCCAAAGGTCATTCATTTGAAGATATGCTTGTGCAGCAAATTTCCATGTCTCATAGTTATCTCTTCCACGCAATTTCTCTATGGACGCAAACGTTGCCGCCATTTTAATTTTTTTTTTAATTAATTTATTACACAAAAAATAATAATTACGCTTAACTCGTTAACCACGAAATTTAACAAATTGAACTTCTTTTTTTATTGTTTAAGTGGGTCTGGCCCCATAACCTATAACAATAAATATAATCCGAATAAAAAATAAAAGCGTCCATACACGAGGTATTTATTTTAGAGAATAAGTACAAGAAGGAAATAGAACGCCACAAGCGGCTAGTATTAAAAACAAAATAAAATAAAGGCTCTCTCACACTTAATAACTCAACAGCTACACCATAGATTCAGACCTAGAGGTATTTTTCCAGTCGGGCTCAGGATTAAAACCACAGTGTTATCATCGATAAAGTATACTCGTCTCAAATACAGAATACAAAAACTGTCAAAGACTGCCTAAGTAGGTGTGTAATGTGTATACACATCTTTCTATATATAAAAAATACATCGCACAATGTATTCATCTTGGCAATGCATGTACTAAAACGAAATCGTTCTCCTAGGATGGTTTGCATTAATTCGAAGTACTTAATGTTTGGAGTGGAAACTTTGTTGTGCTGCCTCTTTAATCTTTTTGGCTAGTACGGCAGAATGAAGTTAAGCCTGTTCAATGGAAAGTGCCAGGGTAATACCCTAAAATCATAAAAAGGGATAGTCGAGTATGTGAATATTTCCTGCGTAACTCTGTTTTGCAAAATTTTGATATGCTAACCATCATGTGCTTTTGTTAATTTTCCCAAATACTACTCAATTTTAAAAGGCTAACAAATTTTTAAATTCTCTCAAAAATTTTATCAAGCCATTCAAATTGGCTTACGTGTTTTTAAGAACTTTGGGAGGTTTCCAATTCCCCTAAACATTTTAACAAAAAATTCACATTTTAGTAGCCTAACTAACATCATGTGTTTTAAGACTTTTGGGAATTTTTTAATTTTCATGAAATATTTGATAGTTTCGACAGGCTAACCCATCGTGTGTTATTGAGAAATATTAATTTTCCCAAAAATTTAATGGTTTCATAGGCTACATAATGTGTTTTGATAATTTTTTGATTTTCTTTAAAAAATTTTCAATTTCGATATATGCCATCCATGCCCCCTTTTGGGAATTTTTTAATTCTTTCAAAAATTTCACCAAGGTTACGTGTTTTGAGACTTTAAAACATTTTTTTTAGGCTATAATATAAAAATACTCAAAAAATATGATGGTCATATATTAAATGACCATCATATTTTTTGAGAATTTTTTAATATGCCTAGAAGTTTTACAATGTCGATAGGCTAACCAGCCTATTTTAAACATTTCCTAATTTTCCTGAAAATCACTTAATTTTAAAAGGCCAACGAATTTCACAATTTAGATAGGCCAACCAATCAAGTATTTTTGAGAATTTTGGGAGGTTTCAAATTTCCCTAACTATTTTGATAGGCTAACCTATGCTTTTTTAATTTTCCCAAAAAACCACAATTTGATAGGCTCGCACTAACCATCACGTGTTTTCATCTTTTAAGAATTTTTAAATTTTTTTTAAAAATTTGGCAATTTCTATAGGCTCATTATGTTTTATGAGAATTTTTTAATTTTCCTAACAATTTTAAAAGGGTAACAAATTTTACTAAAAATTTCACATTTTGGTAGGCTATCATGTGTTTTTGAGAATTTTTTGAATGAAAACATTTTACAGTTTCGAAACCTTAGTGTGTTTTTGAGAATATTCCGAAAATTTTTACAATTTCGATAGCCTAATCGGCCTATTTTGAAAATATCTTAATTTTCCTGAAAATGACTCAATTTTATAAGACTAAGGAATTATCTAAACACAATTTTCAAAGGCTAACCATTGTTGGAGGAATTACTTAAAACGTCAATATTGACTTGTTTTGGAACAAACCCTTCAGGTTCTTGTTCAACACTGTAAATGTATTTATGTATGTATATAAAAATAAAGAACGTTACAGTTCAGTGAATTACTTTGATGTGTTAACACGTTTCTTTTTACTCTGCCAACAGGTTATGAACCCAGTACTAAAAAAGTAAATCTAAAATTATTAAAAAATCAAAAAGTCATCGTGCCTTAAATTATTATTAAAAACGTTTGTTTGTGAATAATTCATTGACTGCCATAGTTATTATTTCAAAAAGGACTGCAATTTTTCGTAAAAATAATAATGGAAAATGATAAGACAACCATTGAAAAACTACGTGGGTCGGAAAATTATCAAACATGGTCGTTTGCTATACGCTCATTATTGGAGCTCAATGATCTTGAAAAATGTTTAAATGGTACAGCGGCTAGCAACGAAACAGATCCGGTAAAATTGAAAAAAGCGAAGGCTAAAATAATTTTGTCGATAGAAAGTGGATTGTATGTTCATATTCAAACATGTTCGACTGCGTTAGAAATATGGAATAAACTACAGTCAATGTTCGAGGACAAAGGTCTTTCTCGCCGTATCGGACTATTACGTAAATTAATTTCGATAAATCTCGAATCGTCCGAAAGCATGGACGACTATATATCAAAGATTGTTGGTACAGCATATAAATTAAATGCAATAGGTTTCGAAATTTCCGAAGAATGGGTGGGATCCTTTTTATTGGCTGGATTGTCAGATCAATTCAGACCATTTATAATGGGAATAGAATCAAGTGGAACGAAAATCACCGGTGATTCAATTAAAACCCGTCTTTTTGAAATGGCAACCGCATCATCTACTCACAATCAGGCTTTTGTTGGAAAACAATTTAAGAAACAATTTGAAAAGTGTGAACACTGTGGTAAAACAAATCATAAATCATCGAGGTGTTTTAAATGGTTAAAAAACAATAAAGCAGTGAACAATGAAAAAGGAAATTCAAATAATTCTCCAAACGTGTTTAGTGCTTTGATCTCAAATAATATTGTTCATGGAAACGTGGCGTGTGCATCATCAAACCGAAAGGTTTTTTATTTAGATAGCGGAGCTTCACAACATATGGTAGCTAATTCTGAATGGTTAAATGATGTCCGACCAACAAACATTAACCATATTTGTGCTGCTAATAACAAGAAATTAAATGTGACATGTGTTGGTGATTTAACAATTGACATAAATGGCATGGCGATTGAGGCTAAAAATGTGTTATGTGTTCCAGAGCTGGCAGCAAACCTTTTGTCGGTATCAAAAATAACCGAAAAAGGAAACCATATAAAATTTGATCGAGAAGGATGTTCGATATTCAATTTGAAAAATGAACCTTTAGTTCGTGCAACATTAGTGGACGGGGTTTACAAAATTGTGGCTAACATACCCATGGTTTTATCTGCAAAATGTGAGAGCGACATTATCACATGGCACCGAAAATTGGGTCATCTAAATTTTGACGACGTAAAAAAAATTAAGTCAAATAATGGCATCGAACATCAGTTAATTTGTGAAACATGTATTAGAGGTAAACAAACTCAGCTTCCGTTTACAAATATCGGAGCAAGGGCAAAAGACTTCCTCGAATTAATTCACACTGACCTGTCTGGACCATATAATACTTCAATTGGAGGTTCAAAATATTTTCAAACATTTATTGACGATTTTTCCAGAAAGGTGTTTGTATATTTTCTAAAAAATAAAGATGAAGCCCTGTCAAATTTCAAAATATTCAAGGCAGCGGTGGAAAACGAAAGAGAACAAAAAATAAAAATCCTTCGAAGCGATAACGGTGGTGAATTTGTGAATATTCATTTTGATAAATTTTTAAAAAAGTGCGGTATCAAACATCAAACTACGGTCCCTTATACACCTCAACAAAACGGTTTGGCTGAAAGAATGAACCGCACAATTAAAGAAAGGGCAAAATGTATGATGATAGATGCTGGTCTAGATAAAGAAAAGTTTTGGGCAGAAGCTGTAGCAACTGCAGTTCATTTAATCAATAGATCACCAGCGAAAGGAACCGGTAAATTACCAGAAGAAATGTGGACAGGATTAACAATCGATTTAAAGTATCTACGAATTTTTGGAACTGAATCAATGAAACTTATCCCAAAGGTCCGATGCAAAGGATTTGATGAACATTCCAAAAAGCTTTTGTTTGTTGGATATTGCGAAACGACAAAAGGATATCGACTCATGGATATAAAAACAGGACGTGTATATCCTGGTCGAGATGTAATTTTCCTTGAATCACCAGTCATAAAGAAACTAGAAACAATTGATGTGTCAGTAACAGGACCCGCGATTAGTTTACCAAGTCCACGGGCAGTGGGAGTTATAAACCAAGTTCAAGAGGCGGTGGGAGTAGTAAATAAAGACGAGCCTCTAGATGATGACACTCGAAGAAATGAACAGAATGTATCTGATTCCCAGCATTTCAACAATTGTGATACAAATCCAAATTTCACCTCTCACCTCGATCCTTCAGATAGGAAAGAATCTGGTGAATCTAGGAGATCAGAAAGAGTAAAGGCAAAGCCGACATGGTTACAAGACTATGTAAATTTTGCTTCATCTGAATCAAATGCAGATCCAATAACAGTGAAGGAAGCCTTATCCAAAGCTGATGCAGAATTTTGGAAGGATGCGATGAAAAGTGAAATGGACTCTTTAATGGAAAACGAAACTTGGTTAATGGCTGATTTACCAGAAGGCAGAAAGGCAATCAAAACTAAATGGCTATTTAAAACCAAGAAGGATGAATGCGGAAACATTATTCGATATAAAGCTCGCTTAGTGGCGAAAGGATGCTCTCAGACTCCGGACATAGATTATGGTGAAACATATTCACCCGTGATTCGGTACTCATCAATTCGTTATTTGATAGCATTGGCAGTAAGAAATAACCTGCGTATCGATCAAATGGATGCTATAACAGCGTTTCTCCAGGGTGATTTGGATGAAGAAATATACATACAGCAACCTGAAGGCTTCAATGATTCAACTGCGAAAGTGTGCAGACTCCAAAAGGCTATGTACGGTCTTAAACAAAGCGGGCGGCAGTGGAATATTAAATTGGACAAAGCACTTAAGGATATGAATCTGCAAAGGTCAAAGGTCGATCCATGTGTATATAGTAAACGGTCAAATGAAAAGGTTAAGTTGGTTATCGCAGTTTATGTTGACGATATATTGATTTTATGGGAGAATGAAGACGAAATGAATGAAATCAAACGGTCGCTAAGCACTAAGTTTAAAATGAAAGATATAGGAGAAGCCAACCAATGTGTAGGACTAAGGATATCTCGTGATAAAATTGGAAATTACTACCTCGACCAGGAATTTTATATCAAGGAGATCATTGATAAATTCGGTATGACTGACAGCACGGCAGTTTCAACTCCATCAGATCCAAATCAAAAATTGTCAAAAGATATGATTCCAAAAACAGCAGAGTTCAAATTAAAATATTGCAGCGGAGACATGACTGATATAAATGGTTTTGCGGATTCTGATTATGCATCCGATCTCGACAAACGGCGCTCTTGTACGGGATATATTATTCTATTGCAAAATGGTGCAATATCTTGGAATAGCAGACGTCAGCCTACAGTTGCACTGTCAACTACAGAAGCGGAGTACATGGCATTAAATGCGGCTGCCCAAGAGGCTATTTGGTTAAAACAGTTTGGAAATGAATTGGGCAATATTTGTCCTAATCAACCTATTACAATATTTTGTGATAACCAAGGAGCATTAAAATTGGCAAAGAACGATGTATATCAAGCCAGAACCAAACATATTGATGTCCGACACCATTTCATTCGTGATAAAATAGCAGACTCGACTGTTCAAGTTACCGTTACAGTTTCAACAAATGAAATGGTGGCAGATAATCTAACTAAAGCCGTAAACGGCATAAAACAATTATTTTGTGCAACCAAATCGGGTTTAATTAGAATTTAATTAAAAACAAATATGTATATGAATTTACAGTAATTCCTTTATTATATTTTAAAATTTGATTTATATAATGAAGTAAAATTTTAATATAGTGGGAGTGTTGGAGGAATTACTTAAAACGTCAATATTGACTTGTTTTGGAACAAACCCTTCAGGTTCTTGTTCAACACTGTAAATGTATTTATGTATGTATATAAAAATAAAGAACGTTACAGTTCAGTGAATTACTTTGATGTGTTAACACGTTTCTTTTTACTCTGCCAACAACCATCACGTGCTTTTGAGAATTTTGAGAGGTTTCTAATTTCCCTAAACAATTTACAATTTTGATAGGCTAACCATCATAATTTTGAGAATTTTTTAATTTTCTCAAAAATTTCAAAATTTGATAGACTAACTTGATGTGTTTTGAGAGTAAAATCTTAATTTTTAATTGTCCTGGAAATTTTACAATTTCAATAGGCCACCATCATGAGTTTTTAGGAATGACACATCACTCCCCTGTGGACGAAACTGTAGATGACCAAAGGAACATTTTCTGAGAATATTTCTTTCTAAATATTATAAAACATTTCGGGACAAAAGCAGGTATTTTGGATTTCCAACAAGCATATAAGTCAATTCAGAAGAGCTTATGGTTTCAGAAGAGCTTTAAGATATTTACGAATATCTGACAAATATGTGAATTGCGTTAAAATAACAGGTTACCAATACACCGGATGCCACTTATAAGTCAAGATAACTGTAGTTCGGGTGATATTAAAGTGAATATTATCTAAACACTAAATTCATTGCAAAAGCGACTTACAATGGTTGAATAGGGTGTTCATCAGATACGTTGTCATGTATAAGTGAGAGTTTAACTCTGACGGAAGAGTAAATGAACTGGCAAATGACATTCGGGAGAAGAATCATGGATTTGATTTATAGCTTCAAATCTGATGACGGCACTTGCCAAATTTGCTTCATCCACCTAGCCAAGATGTTGATGAAAATACCTGGTGTACTTAACGAAGTAAAATGAGAGCTCGAATACAGGCTGTTACTGCTGCTGACTTTAAAATGATGTCAATGGATTTCACTAATAAATTATATTTTAATTAATTTTATTTTCTCTATTAATACATACATAATTTGATTAATTTGAACATTTTGCTTATAATTTAAAATAATTAAATTTTTCGGTTTATCTCCATTTTATATATAAATATCATCGTTTTTTTTTGTTTTCTCGTTAAATTTAATTTTGTTTTTGCGTTAAATAAAAAAATAAAAATTTAAATTTTATTAAATAAAAATATGTTTAATTATATTATGTAGATAGAACACATAATGTTGGCTTAAATTTATAAAGTGAGATAGCTGTGCATGTGTCTGCTCATATGCGTTACATCACTGAGGATCAAACCGTTACACCAATCGTCGGCTTAGCACCTAGTATATCAGATAATTTTTGTTGATAATTTGCTACTGTATTTTGATCGACTATCGCACGACTTTTGCATATCAATTGCAAAGCATGAAAATATTGCATTTCCGAAAATTGTGTACCCTTTTCGACAATATTAGTTATTAATTCATCCGGATCCATATAAAACATTTCGTAGTAATTACGCGCCGTATCAAGGGCAACTTCTCGCGATGCGGTTATGCTACTTAAAGTCTGCTGCAAAGTAAGCGCATTTCGACACATTAACTGAACGCCGTGTTGGTCTATTTTCTCCATATAATTCGATGACATGATAAGAATTCGTGCCGCCAAATGGGCTAAACCTTCAAAAATATACTTGGCTTTGCGTGGATGTAACGTTGAGCTTAAAGCTTCATCCATATCCGTTAACACTTTTGCTAGTTTCGATACTTTGGCATCCGGCTCTAAAGTGTCGCCTTTATTTAATAATTCACCGCTACTTTTTTTTCGGTCTGTACTATTTAGTCTCAAATAATGAAAACATTGAACTCTCACTTCGAGATGTAGCACCAATAGACAAGTGTTCGCCAACTCTTCAAACTCAAGTGCCAAATTCGTTAACACTTTTATAGTTCCATCTTTAACAATAAACGTTGAAATTTGTTCTGAATTTCCTTGCAATTCATGAAATACTGGATTCCGTAAATCATTTGCAAATTCGGTAATTCGAATCGAAAACCATTCCATTGATTCTTGTAGTATGGCCAATTCTTTTAATATTCCAACATCGGATAGAATATCATTTTTCGAAATTTCACTTTCGCCTAGATTACTGGTCAACATATCGGCCTCTTTAATATTCCGATATTGAACTTGAGTGGGACTCTCCTCTTCGGACATACCCATCATACCAGCTTTCAGTGTTGTTCGACGCTGAGTTAAGTTTAATTTACTCCGGGCGGCTTTTGATGATTTTAGATCGGTCCAATTCGGCAGAGTTTTTAAAAATCGTGTGATATCTTCATCCGCAAGCCATGCTACCGATTGAATACGTTTATCTTCTGAGTCGGGTTGTACAATGCCGCGATATGCAGCCTGACATGTTTCACGATACGTTTTCAAAAGAGCACACACATTTTTTAATAAATCGTCTGAGTAATCAGGCAATTCCGACAACAATTGTTTGGTTTCGATAATTTTACTCTCAATCAAAACTGTGCTCTGTAGCAGTGGCCGTTGTAAACCTAAATTTTTAATCTCTTCCGATGATATTATTATTTTCCAGGCATCATGACTTTTTGAGAGGCTGTCAATTGTATTTTGCAGTGAACGATTATGTCCATTCGCCAAAAACGATTCTTTTACAAACTGGCCGATGAAAACATTCAAACTTGATTGATGTTTTGTCTTGGTCAATTCATCAATTTCGCGAATATAGCCCATCATTGGTAGATAGATTTTTTTGATTAGTTTTGGATCAGGATCACAGACAAGGATACGATCACGTTTTTTAAACGTGTGCGACTGTTGTGACGGTGAGCTTTGTAATATGGTTTCGTCACCGGACATATCAGATAAATTTCGACGATGTTCTTTTACAGTTGAATCCACTTGGGCTCCAATGTGAGACGATTTTTCAAATTTGAATAACGGTTTCTTGCTGGAATAATAAAATATATATATATATATATATAATTTAGTAAATTTTAAGATTCGAGAATGTTAAATATTTATATCGCTTACTTCTGAGTTTTTCGACGGTTAAAATACGTATTGATGTTTATTGCTGGTTCGGTAAAATTACTACGAGTTCGTTCATCAGCTGATGCATTTTGAATATCTAGGTAATCGGTTAATACGAGCTGAAGCACTGCCTGAGCTTGTACCCATAATTCTAAGGTGTCGTATCGTTTGTAATTTATGCTATACCGCTGCATTACATTTTGATAACTTTTAAGCGCAATCGAATGTGCGTTTGCGATTAATTTAAACTGATTGAACAACGATTCCAACAAATTTAAAAGCGGATGCTGTGTTGCATCTTGGTTTATGGTTAACAGATGTTGTGTCGTTTTTGTTACAATGGCCAAAAGTTCGGGTTGCATTTGTAATTTTATTGTTTCGATTGAATCAGGCACTTTTTTTAATAAACCAAAACATTCCACTATTATTCCTATGTAGTAAGTTAAATTAAGCTCGGGATCGGCTAAATCAGAGCTATCGATGATCTCAGTTTTGTCAACGTCGAATTTTTGTGTCATCTCGAATAAAGCTCGTTTCACCTTTTGATTGGCCTCGGCTCGTTCCGCCGATCGACGAAGGACATTTCGTTGGAATGGCGAAACCCCAAAATTGCTGGCACGACCGGAACCTTGACGTTGGAAAGTTGTTAACGCATCTACAGTGCTTGTGTGATAGAGTAATTTGATCATTTCATCCGTTAGCTTTGCATAGAGCTGGTTTTTCTTAATTTCTAAATCACTTCGTAAATCATTCAAACCATCGACGTCTCGAAGTGGACCCTCACCTAAATGTATAGCATACGTTAGGGATTTGGTGGCGTGCAAATAATGTTTCTGTGCTATGTAATTTGTAACATTTGACGGAACCTTGCGCAGCTCATTTATTTGATCCAGCATTTCGAGAACATACTTTTGTTGCACGGCATCGGTCCAAAGCTTTTTAAGTTCCTCTCTTCTGCACCTCAACAATTTTTTGCAGGCATTTAAATTTTCTTTAACCGAATGGATTTTCTCTTTTGACGTAGTCACTTGGGACGAAACCTTACTAAAAAGCAACATGATTTGGGTAAGGTCTCCATCATGCTTCGAAACTAATTCGTTCAAACGTAAATCGCTCTTACGATATTCCTTTTCAATGTTTTGTTTCTCTTTCTCTCGTTCTTCATTCGTTTCGCTGGCATCCAAAGTTTTTATAACAGAAACCAGCAGCTTACAACCACTCTAGAAATGCAATTTAATTTATTTTATCGAAAATTTGTAACGCTAAGGACGGGAGAGTAACAACTATCCTCCCACAAATGACTAATATTTTGTCGTCGATTGAAAACATTCCATCATGTTTTTACTTACCGATTCTTTAACTGAATATTTAACGCCACGCGGCGGTTTAATAGGCGGTGACGATGACATTTTAAATATATTTTTAATATTATTCTTAATCACTGGAAATGGATTTCGCGTTTACAAACAAATCATTTTCATTTTGAAAACTTACATCGTCACTTCACTTTACACACAGAAGAATCGAAAAATAATAAAAAACTTTGACAGCGCAATACCCTTTAGCGTAAACTAGTGGCACCTGCCCATTATTCCGTAAACTAGTTTAATTTCATTGGTAGAGTGTACTAAATATTGCGTAAATGTACTAAATTAAAATCTTGGGAACATAAAATAGTTTTTGTACCGATTTCTAGATGGCAGTCCGCCAACAATAGCTAAAGTGTTAGTTACCGGCTTATTTAAAACAAAACATTTTTGAATTTGGCAAGTACACAACGTTAATAAACCTAGTATATCACTTCCACTTAATAGTTGTATATATGAAATGGACCATATTCTAACCAAATACAAAATTTGTATATTTTCCATCCGAATAAAAGTGTTTTAGACTTGAATCATTGTTATACAAGGTGCTGATTGGTAAAATGCTCGTTTATAATCAAAATTCAGAAAATGCGTTTTCCCCAACCACATTAAACTAATTAACTAACTACTATCTGATATCAAAAACTAATTACATTTATGGGTCTAAAATTTACCACAGTTTACTCTTGTTTATTTCATTTTACATTTACTTCATGTATGATTTCAAAGTGATGGTTCTTGGACCTCAGAGGAATTAAATAGACTGGTGATAGTGATGAACCAGTAACAGTAGTCATGCAAGTAATTGCACGCGCTGATAAAATTGCAATAATTATATCGTGTTAATACAACCATAAATTAATCTGATCGATGATGGAAGTTGCATGGTAAACTAGCCATAATTTGGTTTCATTCTAGCAGTGCCTAGATTTTACCACACTCTAGCAAATAATGTTGGTTCACAATGGATAATAAATCATCAGATAAATTCAGCATATGAAAAAGCGTTTTTGATAAAGCATTTTTGATGGAAAAACGCAGTGTGTTTTGGAATTGATATATAAGATATATAAGATAGTGGGTGATAGCTGGGTGGAAAATCCTTAGACTATAAGGTATGTAGAAATTGATACCACATTTTATTTCATTAAAAATCCGTATTTTTAATGAGAAAAATTTGTCGAACTCACAGAATTTTTGTATTTAAAAATATGTTCAGCTAAATTTTAAGTGTTATCAGCAAACAGTAAGTTACCAGTAAGGAGGATCTACCTTCCATAGTTGCAGGTAATCAATGTTCTTTCTTAAAGCTTTATTGAAATTAAATCCTCAAAGACCATCAAGTTAAGTGTGCAAAATCCTAATGTTGTGTAATTTGAGTTATTCTGTTTAAAAAAATTGTACTCTTTCGCTGTCAATTGGAACAATGCCAAATAGTACAACATAATGTTTCAGTGACATGTCATCTCGTTGAAGAATTTAATTTTAGTTTATTTTAGCACTACGTTCTCTTCAGCTATAGTAGAAGCAAGCATCGAGTAGCCAAAAAAGGTAGTGCAAGGAGTTGTGCATCGATGTTAACACAGAGATCCAGGTCTGAAGGAAAGATGTGGCCTGATATCTCCTTTAAAAAGTTAAGGGAACTGTGCTCATTGCTGAGTTGTTGTATTCTTAAGACTTCAGCCTTCCACCATTCACGCTTATTCCGCCTTCAAATTTGCTTGGCCATTCGCCTAGCAAGAACTACTTTGTTGTTCCGTACATAAAGGCTATAGTCATCTAATGCTCGACAACACGACGACATTCCTCATCAAACCAAATATTTTTAATTTTTCACCATAACAAGAATGGCCTGGGCGGCCCTGGCGACCGAAGTTTTGACACCTCTCATTAAGCGTTCACATAAGCAGGATGGGGATTTTCAATACTGTGCTTTCTCATCTTTGTTTATCAGACCTCCCCAGTTGAAACATAAGGTTCGTGTTCCTGTGTATCCTTAGCTTTGCAGGGACCAATTGATGGTCACTGCTCACAAGCAGTAGTCGACCGATAAGATCTCACAGCTTAGAACAGTTTGACTTCCGAACGTCTTACGAGAATGTATTCATGTTTCCAAGTCGTTATTATTATGAGGAAAGAATGTGCCAACCACAGTGAGATCATACGCGATCGGAATAGTACTGTTTTAGCAACTGCACGAAGTGCTCAGTCATAATTGGTATCTTATGGCACATTATAGAAACAACCACTTAGGTTTTATTAAAATTCTGTGCTAATTGTAGATCATAGCAACCGTTGAATATAATTTTTCATTTTTTTTTTTGATTTTCATTTTTTAAATGGGAAAATTTTATTTGTAAAATTTTTATTTGTATCATAGTTTTTGTAGAATTCAGTTCGATTTTTTTTCTTAGTTATTTTTATTATATTATATTTGTGCCTTCCAAATTCCTTGTTATTTGCATAATGGTAAACTAGAATTTCAAAGCTTCTATTAGTGGAAATTTAATTAAGTTTTTTTATTTTTATTAAAGGTATTTGCTCATCGTGAAACTATATCCGTACATGTTGGCCAGGCTGGCGTACAATTAGGTAATACAACATGGGAGTTGTATTGTCTCGAACACGGTATTAATCCAGATGGCACGCTAGCACAAGAAAATCCTGATTCAGATAATTGCTATAGTACATTTTTCGCTGAAACTCCGAATGGAAAAATTGTACCGCGTGCTATCTTCGTTGATATGGAACCAACTGTAATTGATGAAGTTCGTTGTGGAAAATATAAAGATCTCTTTCATCCAAATCAATTGATAAATGGTAAAGAAGATGCAGCTAACAATTTTGCTCGTGGCTATAATACCATTGGCAAAATTATGATTGAACCAATCACAGAATGTGTTCGAAAAATGGCTGAACAATCGAATAGTTTACAAGGGTTCTTTGTATTTCATTCCTTTGGTGGTGGTACTGGATCAGGATTCTCAGCTCTTTTGATGGACAAACTATGTGATGATTTTTCAAAGAAATGCCGTCTTGAGTTTGTAGTTTATCCATCGCCTGAAATTTGCACAGCTGTCGTAGAACCCTATAACTCGATATTAACAACGCATTGTACGTTAGACCGTACAGACTGTACCTTTATGGTTGATAATCAAGCAATTTATGATATCTGTAAAACTAAGTAAATTAAGCCATTTAGTGTTCATATCGTTTTCCAAATTTATTAAATTTATTTTATTTTTATTTTTAGGTTAAATATTGATCGACCGAGCTATCAACATCTGAATCGTCTAATTAGTCAAGTTGTATCAAGCATTACGGCTTCGCTACGATTTAATGGAGCCCTTAACGTCGATATGATGGAATTTCAAACCAATTTAGTACCATACCCACGTATTCATTTCCCGCTAGCATCATATGCCCCCGTATTATCTATTGATAAAGCACATCATGAAGGGATATCTGTGGCTGAATTAACATCAGAACTTTTCGAGCCCGATAACCAAATGGTAAAATGTGATCCAAGAAAAGGAAAATATATGGCTTGCTGTGTTTTGTATCGTGGAGATGTTGTACCCAAAGATGTAAACAGCGCTATTGCAGCTGTAAAATCAAAACGGACCGTTCAATTTGTGGATTGGTGTCCAACTGGATTTAAAGTCGGAATTAATTTTAAAGCACCAACTCTTGTGCCAAACGGTGATTTAGCGCCAGTTCCCCGAGGTGTCTCAATGCTTTCGTCGACCACTGCAATAGCTGATGCGTGGAGTCGTTTAGATCATAAATTTGATTTGATGTATGCAAAACGAGCGTTTGTACACTGGTACATTGGTGAAGGTATGGATCACCTAGAATTTGATGAAGCGCGAGAAAATTTAGCTGCACTAGAAAAAGATTATGAGGAGGTTGCAGAGGAAACGACAAGTAATTATTTTGTTGACATGTCTTTGCAATTGAAGTATACAAATCTAAACTTTATTTCAGCTTCATCACATGCAAATAAAAAAGCCGATGAAGAGTATTAAAACAAGTAGAGATTTTATAAAAGTTATAAAATTTTGTTTAGAAAATACATTAAATTTTATGGTTGTTCTTAAATTTTAAGATACTGTAATAAATTATTAAAATACTGTCTTTTGAAATTTTTTAATTTTTATTTGACCATCTAAACAAGTGTAAGCGCTCGTTCATCCAACTTGCTCCTTCAAAAAATCGACTCTGGGACAATTACCAATGATTCGCTATTCGTGATGCCCCTAACTTCTTAGCCCATTCTTTACAAGGTAACACTTCCATAAAACGGATGTTATCGTATTTTCATTGTTTCTACAAAATTAAGAGAATTTGTCATTTTCATTTTTGTTTTGTTAGCAGTTAAATATTTTTTCTTCAGCTGGATTTTGATATTTGATCTCTTGTGTTCTGCCCTATATCATACATTCGTTGACTTAACGAAAACCTCGTTAAGTCAACGAATGTATGGAATTATGATAATAATTCAACACTCTTACAGTTAAATCTTTGTATTCATCTTGGAAACATCTTGCGATTTCGATCACAGTGGACTGAACTCTTGCGATGATACCGTTTATTTCACTTCGTTGTAAAGGCGTCGCCGTGAAGATTAGTTCTTCGATAATTGTGTCACTGTTTCGTATATGCACAGGATTGATTTGCTTTGAATACGGACATTTTTTAAATTTAAAAAACTCACACACAGAAATTTTTCGTTTTTAACCTCCATTATATCAAAATGAAGTATTTCCGCTGAGTAGTTTGAAATCGGCGTTTTCTGAAGTTCAATATGGCTTTCAGTACCTGCCATACTTAATTATATTACAGTTATCGCAACCTTGTGTATACTACTTCGTCTTAACTAAACTGGCCATGTGAGGAAAATAGTAAGGTACCAAAATTAGTTTTTTGTTTTCGAGATGATTTCGATGTGGTCGTCCAAGTTCCTCTTTTATCATTGAAAACTTGTTCTCTTCCTTAGTGATATCGCCAACAATTCTTTGAGTTAGTTGTCGATTACATCTTGAGCATTCTTTATAAGCATTCTTTATTTGTAGAATTTTTAATAGGCTCTCATAGGTTATTTCCGTCAGACTGAAGTGATGTCTGCTGTAAGTTACATATAAAACTCCATTTTATCTAGGTTGACCTGTAAGTTGGCTTTTTCTATTTTCAAAAAAAGTTTCCTGATATATTCTTGCAATGTGCTGTTTCTACTACCAATAATTGCTCTAAGCTCTTTTAATGTGTCGTCACCAATTAAACATTCGAATGTTGTTAGGCCTGGCCTAACTGCTGATCTTATTTTAAAATGGAATTTGGTTGGGATGGCAGCTTCAGCTAATTCTGGCTCTACAAAGTTTTTTAGCTACGGTATCGATTAAAAATTGAAGGATGTTGTAGTTTTTAAATTTGTATTCTATATATGCATAATATAAATATACATATAGTACTACCATCATAAGAAAAAAACAATTTACCCATTGATGTTTCAGATGTCGGGCTTTGTAGTTTCCGAGGTTAATTATGTTACGAGTTTTTCCTTTTATTTGTCTTAGAAATTTGGGCAATTGATGTATTTCGCCTGTTTCGTTTATACTGATGGGTCAATACTTATTGGTACTAGTGATTTAGGATCGTTTGGACATTGCCTTGATTGAATATGCCATGTTTCTTTGTGGTGGTGGCATTAATTAGAGTTTTTTTTGTTTGTTTTTAAGCCCTGCAATCTCTTCTGGGGCCTAAGCTCTTCCATCTTTTCCGCGGTTAATTTTTAACATCATACCTTACGCCGTCACCAGCCAAATCGAGGTTTGATTTTAAATCCATCTGCACATTGCATTGCTCCAGCCAGCCCGTACTGACATGGACGATGGTTCGGCTCATGGATTCTGCACTTCAACTGGGGGTCATCGTTACACCGATCGTAATCAAGTGATGAAAAATCCCTTTTGCAACCCTCCCCCGTTGGTATTCGAGCCCGGTACCTCCCGTCCCAAACACCGCAGTTTTAACCACTGTGCTAATTGCTCAGTCATTAATTAGAGTTCCTATGTGAGTTGTAAAGTTGCGAGGTACCAATTGATTTTGATTTGATAGGTATACGAATTATTGTAATTTCCCTTATGAATTTTCCCTTATGGTACGTTCTTAAAGTTTAAATAGTTTATCTCTAAGCAAGATGTGTATGCTTCCGAAATGGTTAATAGTTAAGCATTTATGACAAATTGCGATTCAAACCTCTGATAAATAATTCTAGTGCTCGATTCAGGTAGTTTTAGACGAGAACGTTGAAGGTACCAGGTGTGTAATCCTTCTGTTGTTATTTTGTTTACGATAACCGAAAATTGGTAAATTACATTTGTTCAGAACTCGACTAAACTTATATGTTGGTAGACATTACTTCGTTGATGTTCGATGGTCCGCATGTCTCTTTTGTCCGCATATTGTATAGAGATCAACACTTCTTTTTCGATATCCAGTTGTTATCGAATATATTATATGAAATTAGTGCTAAGTCTGGATTGCCTCTTATCTTTTATCTAAAAGTTTGCAGTGTGGTAGTCAATAAACCACGTATTGTGTGTGGTCAGATAGTGATAATTGCATCAGTATAAATGTGAATCAGTATTTTTATAATTTGAAGACACTTTATGGCCGTATTGACACTGAGCTCAAATCCGTTAGATTGGACAGTTATGGTATTTTTGGTTTTTTAAATCAAAACTTTTTTAATTAAACCAAATTATTTTTAATTTTACAAATAATTAAATTTTCTTTTTCTTTTTTTTCTTAGTGAACGGCCTTCTTGGCGATAATAATAATTTTAACAATATAGATTCATTGCAATATTTTTTTAATTTCCGCTAACTTCATTAGTCTATGAGACTATGTGGTTTTGGCAATTACATACTGCCCCCAGCATTGACTCTTAATCGTCAATACTAACGATTTAATTTGCCTCCTTCAACACGATTGGGATGACTTTGTTGACCGACCATCTGATAATTTCCGGTCTTGATGCTGGCAACTCTTACGTTCCCATCATTTCCAGGATGAACCTCAATTACCTTTCCAATTGACCAGTTTCCTCTGGATGTATTTTCATTTTCAATTTTGACGATGTCCCCCAAACATAAGTTTCGAATTTTGCCGAGCCATTTACGACGTGGTAACAATTGCGATATATACTCTTTTGTCCTCCGTTGCCAGAATTGATGAGTCCACAATTGACTTATTCTCCACTGCTTACGTAACATCTCGTCTCGACGTTCGAATAGGGCTAGTGCAATAACAGAGTCGTCTCTGCCCTTCAGTATCATACTAGGTGTCAACGCGCTTGCATCATGAACATCTGTTGAAACAAATGTTATCGGTCGTTGGTTCATGATATTCTCGACTTCTATTAGAAACGTTAAAAGCGTCTCTTCTTTCGGTACTTTCTCCATAAGAACATCTGACAGGCAAGTCTTTATGATTCTTGAGTGCGGACTTGAAGCTGGAATGAAAGAAAATGATGTCCCTCCCGTAGCAGTGTATCCGTAGCAGTGTATCGTAGCAGTGTTGCTTTGTCTTATTCTAATAACGCTTTTTGCAACTCAACGGATGCTCCGCGGAAATTAGTTCCGCTATTGCAAAAGATTTTCCTTGGTGTACCTCTTCGAGCTTGAAATCTTCGGATGGCATAGTTGGTGGACAACGATCCGACCAATTCCAAATGCACAGCGCGTAACACCATGCAAGTGAAGATTGCTCCCCACCTTTTCTCCTGCCGGCGACCGACCCTTACGACTATCGGCCCAAAAAAAATCCATACCAACGAACGTGAACACTGGTAAGTTTAGAGTCAATCGTATTTCTGGTATGTTTTCCATCAATTGGGGCTTC
The DNA here is from genome assembly GCA_963556175.1 of Tipula confusa. Taxonomy (NCBI): domain Eukaryota; kingdom Metazoa; phylum Arthropoda; class Insecta; order Diptera; family Tipulidae; genus Tipula; species Tipula confusa. The sequence continues at coordinate 116,510,653 of OY744476.1, forward strand.
GGTAAACTTCGACGGACAGTACAGTTTTGACACTCGTTGATATAACGTTTAACGAAAACGTGCATCTTTGGAAAGTAAAAATCCTGCTTTATGTTATTTAGAACCGTCTCTCGTCCTTGATGCATCGTTTTTTCGTGATAATTCAAAATTTTACGAATTGATGCTTGCCATTAAGTATAATTGGATGACGTGTTTCAAATTGCATGGCGACTGCATTTTTCAATCTTTCTTCTGCTCTCCATATTCCGTCGCTGTCGGTAAAGGGAGTAACATGACAAAGGTTTTTTAGAAAGTCTTTTGGAAATTTCTCCTGCACGGCTTTACACCAGATCTTATTTGCTCAGTTGGCATCATTTGTTTGCAAGCCACTAATCGTCGGGATCTCGTATTTCGTTTTCAGGATAAACTAACGACACAAATCAGTGACCCTCAGAAGCCTCTGATATGAAGAGTAAGACAAAAAATCAGGCAGACCTTTTGTGATCTTTGGAATTGATGTAGGATTCATTTGGTGTTTTCCAGACATATTATTCGTATTGACTACTGCTCTTGTAGCAATAATTTCATGTTGAACGTTATCGTCATTAGTCTCAACCTCTATGTCGATATCGTTTTCATTTCGTGGTTTCTCCTTAGGCCATTCGCCTTCGGATTTGTACAGAAACTGCGGCCCGGTAAACCATTCTGATTCGTTTTCAAGCTCGTCGGAAATTTGACGTGTTGCTTTATCGGCGGGGTTCTGTTTTGAGGGTAACCAGTTCCAATTAATTCGATTTGATGCATACATAATTTCTCCAACTCTGGTAGCAACAAATGTTATTAAATTTTTCTTCGACCGTAACCACGATAAAACCGTCTTCGAATCGCTCCAGAATTTTACGAAGGGTATTGTAACTCTCAATTCTTCCTTAATCAATTGTACCACTCTAACTCCGATGTATTGTAAGTGTTTTCATCGGTGACACTCGAACTTTTGCCACAACGAACGAGACTTCAACATCGGTTGACTTAATTCTCAAATATGCGACTGCGGCGTAGGCACATTCCCTAGCGTCACAAAAAATGTGCAATTAAATCGATTTACCATTATATCCAGTGCCTCGCGATTTCGCCAGGAATTTCGTCGGCCCAGCCTATACCAAATTTCCATAAGTGTTGCAGAATTATACGAGACGTAATGGTGACTGGTGATAAGAATCCAATTGGTTCAAATACAGGCATCGCTATTTTCAGTACTTCTCGTTTCGTTGGAATTTTTGTTCCGTCTACGATGTCCTTCGGTATTTAATGAAAATCATAATGAAATACAAAGCAGTCTCTATTTATATTCCAACGTACACCAAGTACGCGTTGTGATTCTTGTGCCATAAAATCTGATATTTCAGTTTTTAGTTTAATATACGTTCCGGGAGACTATTTATTACTGTTGTTGAATTCGAAGTGAAATCTCTCAGATTGAAACCAGCTTTCTTCTGAATATTGAGTATTTCTTTTATAATCTGGATAGCATTTTCTTCGGTTTTCAATGATTCGATAAAATAGTCTACGTAATGATTCGATAAAATAGTCGACTTCACTGCTTCAGGAAACTCATCTGAGTATTGGTTTGCATTGTAATTCTTTACGAATTGCGCCATAAATGGTGAGCTTGTGGCGCCGAAAATCATCGCATTCATTTTGAAAATATCGGGCTTGCGCTTCGAATTTAAGTCTCGCCAGAGAAAACACTGCGACCAACTGTCATTTTCTCTTATGCGTATTTGTGAAACATTTCCTCGATGTCGGTACAAACTCCGATTCTTTCTTCTCTAAACCGACAAAGACACCGAGAAGAGATGGAACCAAATCCGGTCCGGTTAACAAATAATGGTTAAGGCACATTCCGTTCGATTTCGCTGCGGCGTCGAATACTAGTCTGACCTTACCGGGCTTGTTAGGATTGACCACTGGAAAATGTGTTGTCTCTTGTTATCCAATTTGCTGGCAAAACTTTTTCGGCGTAGCTCTTATCAATGTACGTCTGAACTGTTTTCACATACTCCTCTTCAATGTTATTTCGAATTATTTTTCTTTCTGTACATTTTTTCTGTACATTTGTGAAGAGCTGTTCCGTAGCTATCAACCATTAACGTTGGATTGTGTTTGTAAGGAAGACCTAGCTCACATCGGTTGCCTTTATTTTTAATAGACTGTTCGGCGATTTCGATTGCTTCGCGGTCGTCTTCAGTTTTTTCCTGATCAGTATTCGTTACAACAACGCCAAAGTTTTCGAGAGACCACTGCTTCTTCACGAAATTATTCATCTCGTCTAATTTTACATCGCAGCACAAATTCACTGATATGATCTGCACGTCGTCAATGGTTTACCCAGCCCAATGTTGTCTGTGTTAACATTGGAGATGTCGATGTTGGCTGCACGCTGGTTTTGGATACGATCAACTCACAATTATCTTGCCCTATCAACATTTTAGGTACTTCGTCAATAAGGCGGGCTTGCCGTGTATACGGATATTTTTCGTACAACTCTTTTAAATCAATAGTTTGCTTTGGTAGTTGATCTTTTGCTGTATGGGCATGAGTTATCTTGTGTACCGTACTGTTATCATCTCTCGCTTTTCTTATTTCGACAAATACTTGCATTGAGTCTTCATCATGTCGTGATATGTTTCCTGTCCACATGTAACATAAGAGGATTTTAGGACCTTGCACACCAATCAATTTCACTACCATGCTATCTAACATCGTCAAAAAAAGCTAGAATCTTCAGCTCACCTTTTGGACCTTTTACTTTGACCGGTAACTTCTTTAGGATAACGCCTGGTTTGGTCCCAGAAATCGTTGATATTATTTCTTTGGTATTGGAAATTATTGTCGGGCCAACTTTATGCAACATTGTGTGATGAAATCGGTTGCAGTTATTTTCTCCACATGCAACTTTTCGAGAACATGGTCCACTGTGACGTTTTAGGCCACTGTAGCAGAGATGAAACCGTTGTGCCATATTCCATCGCTCTTTGACATCTAATTTCATAAATTCGGAGCATCTGTCAATCGAGTGCTCTCCCTTGTGGCACACTTTGCAAGATGATGTCAACTTGGTTTCGCTTGTAGGTTTCATCTCTGTATTATTTGAAGATTTCAAATGTCTTGTTGGTGATCACTTTTGGGAAATTCGATGTCTTTTTCGGTATTTGAGCCACGGAATTGTTTTACCGATAGACCAATTTCAAACATTGATATGGCACCATGTTCATAAATAGCACAATCTGCTACATGTTCAACAGTTGGTGACGTGATTCCCCTTTGGCTCATAAAGTTAGCGCAGTTGACTCGCAAATAATCTGGCAACTTCTGAATTAACTTTTTCAGCAACTTGACATCATAATATTTTGATTCATCACAACCGAATTTCATTATTATTACTGCAAAGTTTTCACAAAAGTTCCGTGAACTCCATGAATGTTTTTGTGTTTGTCACGAATTGCATTTTGTTTATTTTTTCAATCAGCTGATCGATTATCAATTGTGATTTGCCGAAAGTGCGACGCAGTATTTCAATAACTCGGGTGGCATCGATAGGATATAGTAGCATCTCGACACTGATCCGTGCTGGACCAGATAAGCATTTCCGCAGACGTTGCATGTTTTCGGATGGTGTAAACTCACATTCCCGTGTTGAACGATTATATTCTGTAATAAACGTGGGCCATTGCATCACGTCGCCGTCGAATTTTCGTAACTCGAACCCTATTACTTTTTGCATAACAAGTTTCCGGAAATACGTTTCCTTTTTAGACGAGTCATCGTTCGATTTATTTAACTTTGCTGTCGCACCACTTCTCGTCGATGTAAATTTTTGGCCTTTATTTTGATATTGATTCGTTTTCTTGTTGATTTCACCACTAGCACCATCTTGTGGACGATATTTGATGAACGCTTCCACGCTGTGGTTTATCATCGTTATCTTCAAGAAAGTCTGGTTTATGTAACTGTTGTTGGACTATTTGTTGTTGACCTTTTGCCTTTTCTTTGATGGCTGGTTGAACAACCACCAGCTGGTCTCGCTTTTGCAGCTGAAGAACTAACTCTTGCATTTGATGCTGCATTGCCATCAGCATTTGTTGCTGTCTTGCATACAAATCCCGCAAATTGTCATTTTCATGTCGTAAAAGAATTTGGGACTGAGCATCATTCATCTGGTTTGGATCCGAATTATTATATGGCACGTAATCATTCTCCCCTATAGAGTTTTGATCCGTTTTGCCACCTTCATCCGTTTGATCACCAAGATTGTCTATGCTGGCAATCTCTTCCATATTGAATTCGACTAAAAACGAAAAAATTTGCACTGCAGCTTCATTTGTCTCACAGTCGATTTTCAAAATTTCAGTTATCTGTTTCAAAGTCACAGAGTCTAGAAGACTCTGTTTTGCATTTTCGATGTTATCTGCTTCCAGCCGCTTAAACTCCCGCACTGATTGACGAAACCGGTTTTGCGGCATAATTTTTTCATATAAAATTTGATTCAACGCCTGGACAGTTAACATCGATGCACCCTCGAACAAGGTTTTATTCAAAATCGATTGTAGACTCCGCCATATTTTCTCCGGAAAATTTTCTTTACGCCAACTCAATTTTTCCAATATTTCACCGTCTTTTAATCCGGCTCGAAGGACCTCTTTTTTTAACTAAAACCTTTTTTAATTAAAACAAATTATTATTAATTTTACAATTAATTAAATTTTCATTTTCTTTTTTTTTAGTGAACGGCCTTCTTGGCGATAATAATAATTTTAACAATATAGATTCATTGCAATATTTTTTTAATTGCCGCTAACTTCATTAGTCTATGAGACTAGGTGGTTTTGGCAATTACAGTATTAAATAAAAACTCCAAAACAATAAGTTCTACTTAAAATTTTATTATTTATTTCTTTTATCAATATGTATAATATAATAATATAATAATATTATAATAATATAATATAATATAATAATTCGTCCATCTAAATTATTTATATAAGTTTGTATTATGTATATATGTATATAAGGAGTCCCGTAAGTAGCCAACACAAAGAGATCGAATGGATTTCTTGATCATCGCGAAGTTGACTTTACTTGTATGTATTAATTTGCACGAGAACGTTCCACTGCCAGGCTATAATCGTTCAAAGTAAAGCTTTCCAATCTTCATCAGCTTTATTACTTAGCTCTTAAAAATTACTCAATGAAATTAAAGCTTCTGAAAAAGCTTTATATTTGTCATAGTTACAATTTAAGGTGGTCTTCCCATAATTTTGTACACATTTTTCTATTAAACGGAATATTTATTATTTACAAATATTTACAGCAACTGCTCAAAATGATCATATCTATCTCAATATAAAAATACTAACTTATTTAAAAACTGTCAATTGTTTTTTGTCCAGTCACATGTATAATTTGAAATAAACTGTATATAGGGAAAACTAATCACAGTAACCCCTGAGCTTCTTGGTTTACTGGTTAATCAGTCAATTTAACCGGAACGTTTAAAAAATTAATCCTTAAAATTAGCCTCTAGTGCGGATATGCGGATACAGTTTGGCGGATATATCAAGAACGTTACCCTAATATCATGAATAGAACCTATGGTTCCAAAGCATCAATGTTTTCAAATTTTTCCAGACTTTTAAGGTAAGTTTATTTGATGGATACGCCATAAAGCTTTTGACATGCATCAGAAAAAAAGCTTCGATTTTTAAAAATCTCATCAGACCACCACCAAAAAAAACTGTGAATGTCTGTTTAAAAAGCGTCATCATGTTAGCTTGGTACCGTTACAATATCGAGGTGGAGGAGAATAATAGGCACAACAATTTGTTAAACGGTGCTGTCAGACATACAGTCTGACAAATCAAGTGAATTCAAGAATTCAGATGGATAATTGACAACTTCGTTTAAGGTCTTCAAAGTCAACTGCTCGACGTGTCATCATGAAAGTATCGAGTACAGGCATGAATTAAGTTCATCAGCGGATTTGGAATGTTGTATAAACAGAAGAGTTAGTCGAAAATCAAAATAAAATAAAATAAGTGTGTCACCCAAGGGCTCTTCGTTTACTCTGAAATGATTTGATTTATTCGAGTATAAAGTATAGTCGTTCGTTTTCGCATACATATCGACAACGTATTGAAGGAACAGAAGGTCGGCATTACAATATACGATTTTCAGCATTTTTTTTGCCTTTGCACTTTAAATGTTAGGATGAAATTCTCGTGCACGATATTTTTTGCACCAAACGATGTCATTTGGAAACAAAAATTGTACTCGCCTAATTTATCCATTTTTCCAATAACCATAGCATCGTAGCAATATGCAGCAAGATGTGAATGAAAAGTTTGTCTAGATAGAGCAATGCATACCATTCAAATAGCTTTCGAGTACTCGAACAGTTTACAGTCTTGCTGTCCGTTGTTTGACTGTTTCTGACTCACCAACTTGAGCAGTGTGTACTCGAACCATTTTCAGTCTTGATTTCTGTTCCTCACGGTTGCTCACACACGAATTGCTGGATAAAATACGAGATTTAGGATTTAGAGGGGTACTATAAGTTCGAGTTATTATTATGTACCAATTTTATAATTTTGGTACTTGCCCTTTACGTGTGATTAAAGGACAAACAGAGACACATTCATTTTTATATATATATATATATATATATATATATATATATATATGTATATATATATATATATATATATATATATATATATATATATATATATATATATATTATATTTTATTTTTGGTCTTTGACGAATTATAGAGACCGCGATTTTTATTTTCCCGAGATATTGATGATCTTTAAGGTGTGCTGCGCTGTAAGGCTTCTCCTTAATTCTATATATCTTGACAAAGGCCGGCCTTCACGCACAAAGTTATTAAAGTAATATTATCTGCGCTTTGATCAAGAATTCCAGCTGTACTATATTTATGTCATTCAATTGCGGAACACCCTGTATATATGCGTTTTTTAGTTTTTTTAATTACAATATTTATGATACAATATCAATAACATTTTATAAATTTAATAATTTTTAAAAAATATGTTTTATATGATATTCATTATTTTCGTTAAAACGATGCATGAATATAATATTATTGGTCTCTGTGCAATTTTTAAATAATTTTATTTTTTATTTAAATTTCGTTGTTAACAGAACAGAACAAAAAAAAAACGCGGGAAATTTTGCAAATCGATTACTAATATTGCAAATATTAAGTTAATTTTATGTAAATTGTACAATACATTAGATATAAAAAAAGCACAGTTATATAATTTATTTAATATTATTAGTAAAATAGTTTTGTGTTTTACAATTTATGGTAGTCAATGTGCTATTTAAGGTACGTTCAAAAAACAGTGGGTGCGATGTTACATTAATGATAAATCTGATTACAGAATGATATATTGGTACACTAATAAAAAAATTATAACTTTAAGGATTTTTTTTTTATATAGAATCATCTTGAATTTTTTGGTTGTAAATACCCGAGCATTTGTATATTATATATTATAAAAAATGGTATAAAACTTATTTAACATTTTTTGTTTTATAAAAGTTGAGCTTATTTTCTAACATGCATATAATTTTTGAGTATTTCTTAACTTTTTATCAAACAAATTTTTTTTTTTGTATTGTTGTACCTTTTTTTTATATTTTATTTGTTTAGTTTAGTTTTAGTTTTGTGTTCGGTTTAGTTTAGCGAAAGTTAAAGTTGGTTTTTGTTTATAGAAGATCAATAACAGTTAGTAAAAAATAAAGTTAACTAATTAAATTTAATTCTCAAATCATAAATATATAGGATCATTATTATTTTTGTTGTTTTGTTGGTATCTAAAAGATTTTTCTTTTGTTTTTCTTCAGGTAAATAATAAAAAATGTTTTGGTTTGAATTTTTATTTTAGTGTGTACGGTTAGCCTCATCATTACGCCAAGTTGGATTGTATCAAATTTATTGGACATTTTCAATTAATCTCATCGCATTAAATAAATGCATATATTAAGAAATACATGTTTATTCTCAATCTATTTAAGAGATGTAGAGTTAATATTCTAACAATTATTTATGATCAGTATATACCAGTAGGCGATGATTATCATGTTAAAAAAACAAAAATTAAATAATTTCATTAGTTTTGAAAATTTGTCTAGTGTTGTGTCAGTGTTGTAAATCAAAAATTCTAAATAATTTAAGAAAATTAATATTATGATGACACAGTTCTCAGGTAAAGAGTACTTTGATATCCATTTTTTACGGATTTTGCGATGCTAATCACGAGCTGGGAATTAATATCAACGCAGATTCCCTCTCAAGTATCCGTTAATAAATTAATTGTTCTAACGAGATACCAATATTATTAATAATTGTACTTCATAAACTCTTACGGAATTAAATTAAACTTCAAGATATTGGGAAGCTTAGTAACGACTGGGAAATATTGCAAATACATTTTACTATTATTATTGATGTCTTCATATATGTTTGGATTTATTCTACAGAGACAAGCGAAATGATAAACAAAAGATAAACTTTCAAAATTGGTTTATAGAAACCTAAAGCAAATTGTCAGTGACAGAGATTCGTTTTTCAGTTTCAAAATATTTGTTAAAAATGAGTTGTAACGAAAATTGAAAACACATCTACAGATACTCCAACAGAAAATTGGCAAGAAGAGGGTTTTTAAGAAGCCAGCTCATCTGTCAAAAAGTAAACTATATTAAGAATTTCTCTTTGGTAACAACATATTGACAGTAAGTTGAACTTCGGGAACAACAAAGATTTCGATAAAAGATACACATTTAGATAAATTTCTAAACTATTAACATTAACCAAACTATTGATAAAACTACAGTTTAATGTTATTTTGAAAGCTCAGTTTCCAAAATAACAGAAATTTCAGTTTCCCACCGTTATCATATCAGTGGTATTGATTTGACTGATTCTTAGAATACATGCAGAGAATCACTAATATTCTGGTTAGGTTGCGGTGAAATCGTCTTTTAAAACTTATCCATCGTCTTTGGTTGTACATTAATACAATACTATTACTTGTCTAATATTACTTGCAGAACTTGTGAGGTTATCTATTTGGAGTTTACTTACAAACATTTATTCGAGAAACCCGCTAATTGCTCTTCAAGAGCGTAAATTGTTCTAAAATTTAAATTTATCTTACTGCAAAGTATTCACACTTCAATTTGCTAACAGCCTTAATTAATGCTAACTATACTGAATTAATGTAAGAGAGAGGGAAAAGGTTTTTTTTTGTCAGAGAAAATTAATAGATCAAAAATGTTCGTATAAAATTAATGAAACAAAAAACAACCAACATCTAGTTCACATTGACGTTGGTCAGCCCAACTCACAATTAAACACACAATTGGTTACGGCGTTGTGGTCAGCGGAAATCAAACTCCGGGCCGCGTGCAAGCGAATAACTAAACCACAAATGCAGGTGTTTTGCTCATTCAATCCGCTCTGGCCTAATTGTTGACATTCAGTGCACGAATGATTGCACATTTCTATTGATATTATTGCAAGTTATTTACAATATGTGCCAACATTTATAGAACTTATAAATTATACTAGAAAACGGTTCACAGTCTTCACTTATATCCGAGGCAAGTGTTCAACGGACTGGCTTGTCCAGAGTACCTGTCATAGTTATATCAGAGAGTAGATATTTAAACATATTTAAATATTTAAGTAGATAAAAACCTTCTCTATAGTTATATCAAAAATACACTATAAGTTTAGCAAATAAACCAACGGTTCTACAACAATCAGAGTATGTTCAGTGCATGATCAACAAATCTTAATCACCACATAAGCTTTGTTTCTTCTAAGATTGATATCTAATCGTCTCGCAGTTAGCTGATCAGTATGTTGCCCATCCCCAATGACATTGACTGCATATTGTGAAAAGATACATTTTGATGATGAACATCCGTGCAAAAAACGATATATTGCCACAACCAGACAATCATTAACGACCATTAAGTGGATATTATTATATAGTTTGCCTTCGAACCAGAAAAGCTCTAGAGTCGCTTGATTATTCCTTACATAATGCTGCCACACGACCAAGTATGGAAATTGACCGGGAATGTAAAATTTGCAGACAAATACAAGAAATCTAGGAAGAAGTATAATCATCTGCAATACATAAAACAGATTACTCAAAATCGATATTAACCATATCACAGTTTTTATTTATTGCATCACGCGGTCTTGAAAGAAACAAGCAGCACCACTAGACTTCGGGTGGTGTATAATGGGTCATGTAAGTCAACCAAAAGATCTTCTCTGAATGATATATTAGAATGTGGACCAACCAATCAAGGTGAACGAAAAAGATCGCAGCTGTAGCAGATAAACAGAAAATGTATCGTCATATATTTATTCATCGTGATGATTGTGACTACCAAAGAGAAGTCTGGAAAAGTGAAGTCAACCAGAAGATCACCCACGTACGGAACATTGTGTGCCCCTTTCTTAGTTATATGGACATTGCACCAGCTTCTTGAAGATTATAAAGTTGAATATAGAAACGACATGAACATTGGCAGTGACAATGTAAAATCCGCAAGGATTCTGTATCATTAAATATTTGATTCTCTCGAGTTGGTGTCACCGGTAATAGCCATAACTTAAATGATTTTCCGGCGTGTATGGATTGCCAAGATTCAGTGGGTTGATCATGCGTTACTTAATGAAATACATGCTGATTAGGTGAAACTGAGGTCCCAAATGTTCAAAAACACGTTGAAGTTCCTCGTTCCGTATTGCCACTTATCATGCATATCATTGCCCTAAAGTACCTTGCGTTACACGTCTTCATTAAAGCATCAGAAAAAGCTTACGGGTGGTCATTTATTCATTAGCACTATCGCTTTCCGAGTTATGTTCGATTAATACTAATGAAATTATTGCAACAAGGTCATCGTTTGAAGTTATCGAAATCCATTGGGCCGAACACTTACACATGAAATAGGCCCAGTTAGAGTTTACAAAAGGAGTAATAGAAATTCAGCGTAATAATCATATCGCTACTGTTACCATTTCTCGATGAATATGATGTGTCACGCGTGGGTGGTCCAATAGAATCTGCAACCTGCTTGTTTAAAAATTATCTTTTCTGGTTATTTCGCGATGAAAAGTACTTCACGCATGCAGAAACTTGTTATTCGTTTTATACCAGCTCGCTTCTCCCGCTTTGGCGGACTTTAGGAGACTAATATTATAATCGATAAGAAACCGATATTGAGGCGGTATTGACTTCATGTCAACGGAAAAATTTCAGTGAAACCATCACAACTATCGATGTGGCAGACTTTACAAGCTCGAGTGCAGTCATTCAGGATGCAATACAACGATAGTGCTAATTATTGTGTTAAACGACAAAAAGCTGATCCTGGTAAGACTTATTATAGTAAGCCATGAAAATCTGTTGACAGTCTTCGTGTCAAAATAAACGAATATAAAATCCAACTACTTATATAACACAACGCCACCTCTGACTTATACAATGATTATTTCCTATTGTAATATTGGACATTGCAGAAAGAAAAAGAGGGAACATCGTCAAATTGTCTAAGACACGTCATGTGTTTGGAGAATTTTTTAGGTTGACACCGGAGTCGTAAATAGTTTATCGATTTTTTTTACTGACGAAGAATTGTTAGATTAAAATATGAATGGGGTGCGATTATTTCAATTATTTCGACTTTCGACAAGATGGCCGATATTTTTAAAAAATGCGATTTTTTAAATATCGAAGTTGCTACATGTTGTTGTTGTTTTAGTCGAACACTTTTTAGGTTGCGATCGACAAGACGAAATTCATAAAAAATTTAATAACGATTGGTAATTATTTTATTATTTATAAATAAAAACATACATTTTGGATACATTTTAAATGTATCAATTTAACAGATATATGAACAGTTTAAAACACGTAAGATCAAAAGCTGTACAACCGTGATATTTTGTAAAAATCGATCAAAAGTTTTAACAATCTTATGTAAACAAATGTCAAATGAAGATGTTATCTTGTGTTGTAGTAACATTAAAATGTTAAATAGATGGTGCAATTGAAGCATTAACTATTTAAATGTATTTTAATTTAAAATTATTTATTTATTATTTTAAAATAAATTATTGTGTTATTTGTGAACATTTGCTTGATGCTCTCGAAACAAACTTCGAATGTTAAATTTTCATATACTATCCGCTTATTGTTTTGTTTTTATTTTCTCAGTTAATTTATTTTCGTAATCTAGTATGCCAGGTTTGAGAATAATAATTAAGTTGTCAACATGTTTTGCTTGCATACAAATAAAAATTTTGACATTGAAACAAATTAAAAATTAAAAACAATAACGAAATTAATGCCGAAAATGTCAACTTCGAATTTTCGATCTCGCAATGCCTTACATAATCGCATTTTGTCGCAAATGCGACTTGATATTTCGACATGTCGAAAGTCGTAACTCAAAGGTCGTAATACTTACTTACATAATCGCAAGTATAAAGTTGGAATAATTTAATGGTTTTTGTTTGTTTTAAAATATTTTAAACAATTAAATATAAATACTGTATATAAATATATTTTGTGGCTGAATTTAATTATTTATCAAAAAATAAAAGTTCGACTGTATTAGTTAGCTTTTATCGATTTGTTGACTTTTATAAATGTATTTATAAGTTTAACAATATATTATAATTGATCAATTTGCCTTTGTCTATAACTAAAATTGTCAAATCTTTTCGATTTTAGAATATTCTTAAATAATTTTCTGTGATACCGACCGTTAAATTATTTTAGTTAAATTATGCTCATTAATCGAAAAGATTAGAACATAAAATTTCTATAATATTACGACTAAAACAACAATGAAAATTATTAAATTATTTTAAAGATTAATAAAAAAAAAATTTAGAAATTTTTATCCAATTGCTTATTTGGCGTAGCTAATTATTGGGGGAAAAAAGAAAAAGAATTTATTTAATATTGGTGTAGATATAATTTTGTAATTATTTATTTATTTATTTATTTAATATATAAAAATCTACATAAAAAGAAAATTAAAATAAAATAAAATTTTCACTATACAAAGTACTACTCGTCTATATCTACTATATAATAATAATATAAGAAGTAACTAAATAAAATGATAGTAGTAATAACAATAAGTTTATAGATTACACAAACTTTTACTTAGTTCGGAATTTTTTAATTTTTTTTTTTAAGTTTTTAATTTATAGATTTACAATTGTTTTGATGCATATATAGGAAGATATTGGTGAGTGAGTAAATGTTTATATGCATATGTGACGGAACCATATACGCAGTTTAAAAAAACAACAACAAATAGACAGTAGATATATATATGTATATGGTATATTTAAATATAAAAAATAAGAAGAGTAGAATTATTATTTTCGAATTATAGGTGGTAATTGGTCATTAATGGTAATACTTAACCGGCGAATATTTGGTTTATCGTATTCTTCCATAGACATACCACGTGACAAGCGTTGTCCTTGTCCACCACCACCACCGCCACCACCACTACCAACAGTTTGTTGGCCACCGTCTGTTGATCCGCCCGAGCTAGTTGAAAATGCACGCGAACGATCAACACCCGGCATAACAACAGATGTTAACAAGCCTTGTCCTTTGCAGAATAGTAAAATCGATTGTGCTACTTTGGCGGGCTGAAAATAGAAATAAAAATATATAATTATAGGAAATTTTTTAATAATGTGTTGATAGAGCGAAAATCTAATATGTATGTATATTACCTACTCGTTTACAGAGTTGGCAAAAAGTTAAGAGTTAAACGAGAGCAGGCCAAAAGTGCACCTTTCCAATAAATCAATACAAATCACTACTTAGGTTTACCAAATTAGGCACCATTTGATTAAAAAATGAAGCCTTCCTGTCATCCTAAACTGGTTACACTTTAAAGTTAATAAAAAAATGCGGACCTTCGCTCAAAAATTAACGAAATTGAAAAGATAACAAATCAGCTTAGAAGAAAATTTTGCACCTGACCAAGTGAAGAAAAAACATTTAAGATAAAAAAGAGAGCGGAATACTATCCAAAAGTAGCTTGTAGTTCCTAGTCAGGAACTACTAGCTACTATTAAGAAAAACCACAAAAAATCAAGAGCGAGTCAAGGCTGTAGAATAAAAACCACCAGCAACTAAGGTTATTGGCATTACCAATAACATGTTAAATATGCATTTAACACCAAGCTTAATTTATAGCAAGTTGAATGGTAAAATTCGAGCATAAAAACAACCGCCCAATAAAGGTCATGGTATGGAGTCTTATCATCTGATTTGTACAAAACAGGATATACTAAAACAGGATATAGGGGAAACCCTATATATTACATCCATACCAAGTATGGTAAGTGGACGTAAGACATTTTCAGAAGTGTTAGCAACCGGGCTTCAACGCACATCCCCACAAAAAACAGTTAATTTTAAAGAGTCAATGATAGCTTCAAAAAATATTTAAAAACTTCGAAGCACTCAATACACGGCTTATTTAATGAAAGAAAAACGTTAAAGTTTTAAACTGCTGTCTAATAGAAAACATCCATTTTTACTATGTATATATTCTAATATGACAAATCAAACATTAAGAATTGTGATTTGGAATGCAAATGACAATTAGTTGAGATCAGAGAGTTGATTGGAGAAAAGCGGAGAGCAAAAAGAACATGTCAGAGAAAACGAACATCACAAAGCAAAACAACTCTTAAATACCTATGAGTATGCAATAAGCTTGTAAGCGCAGAGTTATAGAACTAAAACATCAATATCAACGTAGTCATACCGGCAATAAAGATACAGATTATTCTTTATGGAAACCTACACAAAAGCACTAAAACGAACAAATCATGAAACACCAAATAAAAAATGGCAAAGAAAATTGTAAAGGACGAAGAACTATGTGAGTACTTGGACTTAAACTCAAGCATTTAACATGAAGAAAAATCAACTAAGATAACTTCACTAATTAAAACGTTAACTAAATACCAATAGAGCTTAATTCCAAGCAAATACCATAATAAGCGAACACGGCTAAATATCTTGGCATGTCTCTTGATGCTATGTTAAAATGGACAGATTAATTAAAATATAGATGAACATCAGAGATAAAAAAATGTTTTGGATAATTGTTGTTTTGGATAAAAGTTTTAAAACCTGTATATCGACTTACGGGATCCAATTTTGGGGCTGTACTAACAAAACTAATATTAAAATAATACAAGCCTTCCAAAAGAAAGTGTCACGTGGAATAGTGAACGACTCATGACGCATAAGAAATGACAACTTACATAGTCATGCGAAGAAATATATACGCAGCATCTTGGACAACACGAAAATGTTGAGATTCGTGGTATGCTGAATAAAAAAATATTGTTATTGAGAAGTCCACAAAAAGACGTCTAAAAATAAAAGAGATAAACTTAGAGTCTGGTCTGAACCATTCCATTCGAGCTTAGACTGTAACAATCTTGAACTCTTTTGTTCTGACACAACTGTTTTTCGTTCCAACTTCTGAGTCCTGAAATAATATGTTACATATATTAACTGCACAGTCACTCGATAAAAAACTACGTGAATGCATTACCGTATATGATATATATGAACGCGGTGTATGCAGTAATTCTCATAGTTTGAATTTTGTAATATTTCGGTGACGATACATTTTTTTATGAACGGCTGTTTTTTATGTCCTTTCTCTTCATTATTTCTGCATCATTATTTATCCAAATATATTATTGTATATTTAAACTTTTTTACCCAATATTGATGGTAAAGTACAGAATGCGATACCTATCGTTCGGAAAATTAAGTTTTACACCCATAGAAATGTTAATCATCAAACAAGGTTCAAGGCTGCCCAAACACTTAAGTAAATAAAGAGTACTATGATAGAAGGTTTAGGATACAAACTGCATATATGAACGGTTTAAAAATGTCTGAAAGCACAGAAACACGGCAAAGAAATCGAACTAGGCCAGATCTACGGAAAATGGTTCTACTAGAAAACGCATGCTATAAAATAACCCTCAGTGGTTGCAGTCATATTAAGCAGTAAAAATATTACTATATTTAGTTCACCATTGAGACTCATCAGGCTAAACGATTGGATGTAAATAAACAGGAAAGGCATTTCTTGCATTTCAGCAGCAGAAATAGAATACGAACAGCAACAGCAGCCAATCTTCTGTTAAACCAAAAAATGCACCGTTTTAACGCAATTGTTTATTTTTGCTTTTATTGAATGGCAATTTTACTATCTCAATCTCGAAAACAAAAAAAAAATAATTAAAAAATGAATACTACTTGATTCGATTTCGAACAAATGAAGATCAAATGCAACACAGATGTCACAATGATCACCATTGTCAAATCGAACTGCACTCGCATTCACCCAAACTTTCGACACTCCACGATGTGTTAGTCGGCGCTTCTTCAGGATGTCTTGTTTTTTTATCACTCACCTAAGATTTGAAACCTAATTTATGAATGGAAATCTGGTTCAAAGAAGATAATTTAGTACATAAGTTGGAAGTTAATCTGCGCAATTCACAGACTACTAATGGGCCAACCAGCGACTCAGTAACAACTTCGAAAAAGTTTCGTTTAAATTAATTGTCATTTAACAAAGTTAACAATCAATGTCGAACCATCCATGCCAGTGCAGGCTGGTTAGAACAATGCAATATGCAGCAGGATATGTAAAGCGAAACTTTGTTGGTGCGTCTTCGATTTGGTTAGTAAGACGGCATATAGCATCATATAAAATCGCGGCAATCAAAATACAAAAAAGAGAGGCAGCATCCAGACCTGAATAGAACTCAGAGATTTCAACTAAAATGTCAGATTCTGGGGTTGTGACAAAATAGTCCATAGCATAAGAGATTGTCTAGAATGGCGAAGAAGACAATTAAGAACACCATCGCCAATGTATCGCAGACTAAGGAAAGTCGTTAAACTAAAGAGAATCAGTTTCGAGGAACAGAAAAAATGTGGTCATAGCTTAACAACCAAAGACATCACTGATAGAAGAAACTGTCTTATTAGCTGGAATCTTGATACAGAGGAAACCAATCATATACAGAGTAACATAATACATAATATAAATACACATAGTACTTCCATGGTATGATAGCTTATTGACCTGCTAGATGTCGCTACGTTTTAAAATAATCCAAATATTTTTATATGTATAATCGCCTAAATGTCATATATCTATTCTAAATGTTGACGATATTCTATCGACCCGACATCTGGAACATCAATGAGTAGACTGTTGTTTTCTTATGCTGGTAGTACTATATATATTTATATTATGCATTATAGCAAGAAAGGAGTTTGGTTACAGATTGGGAAAAGTAAATTTCATCATGCAGTGTTGTTAGCCGATATTGTAGATGAGGTAATTTTGGGCATGGATTTCTGGAGGTGAACAGATTTCTTTTATCAATATTGGTCGAGGAGTTTTAGCCAACTACATCGTGGGATTCTCCTCTGCAGATCAACAATGCAAATCCAGTATTAAGATTATATTAGACCATCGAGAAAAGTTGATATCTAATGCAAAGATGGTTGTGGGGGGAGATTGGAGGGTAGGATCATATAAGTTGAGGGTTGTGGAAACAAGCGATGAGGAGAATAATGATAATGAAGTTATCATTGG
Source organism: Tipula confusa (assembly GCA_963556175.1). Classification (NCBI taxonomy): domain Eukaryota; kingdom Metazoa; phylum Arthropoda; class Insecta; order Diptera; family Tipulidae; genus Tipula; species Tipula confusa. Next base: position 116,528,430 of record OY744476.1, read on the forward strand.
AAAATCTCTAATACAATCAGGTAGCGACTTAAAAGTTCCTATACGAGCTCTAAACTTAACTGATCAGACCAAAAACATCAAGACGGATATATCATTAGAAAATAGCAGCCGGAGGTGGGTAGAATGGTAACTGAAATGAGGAAATCTGGGGTTGTTGCAATCGAGCAGTCTTTGGAGCTCGCAACTTGAATAACACGAAAATTTTCAACACTCGATTTGCAGAGCAGATATTGGAAGGTGAAAGTAGCGGATGAGGATAAAGAAAAGATATCGTTCAGTGTATGGAATGTTAAAGACAGTTTAACGCCAATAAACCATTTAACTTATGTCCTGCAACTTTCGAACGGTTATTCGAACTTGAATAGGGGTTGAACTGGAAGACTTCCCTAGTGTATCTGGATGACATTACAGTAATAGAAAAAGATTTCGATGAGCACTTGAAAAATTTCGCGGAAGTATTCGAGAGGATTCAATCCTCTTGTTTCGTGGCGAGGTAAAATATTTAGGACACAAAGTTACAACACACGGAATATATACTGATTCCGGAAAGCCTTCCATTATAGGCTACTTGTTAGAGCATTTGCTAATATTTTCAAGAGATTGTATGACCTGTCCAGAAACGACAAGTTATTTGAGTAGACTAAGGAACTGGACAGCCAATTCAAGTAGTTAAAAACACTATTATGTATGGAACCGCAGTAATGTCTTACGCGGTACTAAAGAAAACGCTTATTGCGGAGGCAGATGTAAGTAATTGTCTATATTAGGAGGTGTTTTGTCACAGGAGACGTGTAGTGCTTTAAAGTAGTGTCAAAGCCAGAATGAAATTGTTGAATCACTCGAAAAGAAATATTAGCCGTTGTGAAATGCTTTAAACACTTCTATGAATATCTCATTCCATTTAGGATCAGAATATGGCGCCTTAAGATGGTTATCGCAGTTTAAAAACCCAGAGGGATAAGTAGCGGGTTGAATCGAGTAACTACAAGTAAGTGGTCGGTGGTATATCTAATACCAAATTAGAAGACAACGACTATCACAAATGCCGTGGAGAACAATTTGATCAGTCAGTTCTGATGAAGTTTCATACGAATCAGTTTGTGAAAAATCAATTAAACTGTTCCTAATGGCCTATCGATCGGCGGTGCACAATATAACAGGAGTGATGTCAGCAAATGCAAGTTTAGTGAACAATTTGCGACTTCTAGAGGACTTGCAGTTTGGAATGGTTCCAACTGTTGCTTTGTGTGGCTATTTATGATTTGAAGAGGGACAATTGGTATTGCTTCACTCACAACGTAAGAAAGCTTTATCGCCAAAGTTGCAACCTAGATGGAAAGTTCCCTACAAAGTTATAACGAGATAGAATGGTATTGTATACCGAAACAAAATGAAGCAGGAAGTAAACCTAGAGTGGGGCACTTAGAAATTCTACTTAGTAATTGGCGCTCTACCGGGAAAGTGCCAAACTTGATCAAATACATTATAGCCAAACAAAAGAATGGCGCAGACACACCATGAAGAGTAAAATGAAAGAATATAAGAATATTCGAGACAGTTGTATTTTAAATGCGAAAGGGTAAAAATAGATTAGTGTCATAGCCGCCGCCAAAACGAATTATTGAGTCTGTGTTAAAGAGGTGCAACGATTCTTGCTTGGTAAGTTTTATCTCGAACTCAGAAATATGGCGTTCTTCAGAAATACTATACTCTGAAGGAACTAATTTAAATTTGTAGAATAAACAGGAGAACGCTTGCAAAACTTGTCTAGACCGAAGGTCATAAGGTTGAAGTATAATAATGGGCCATAAAATATTTAGTTAATTCAAAATTTTCATGACTAAAAGCAATTACAATATTACAAACTTACAGCATCCGCTAGCACATCTCCGGCTCTCTCAATTTTAAGCATCGTTGCTTTTTCCTTATCCAAATCACGATGTAACTTTTCAACAACCGATGCATATGGACTTAACATTCCTGTTATTAACAATATATCAACTTTGCATGTTTTAAGTGGTAATTCTTTTCGGCTGTAAAAAAAAAAAAAAAAAAAAACAATCAAAAAAAGGTTTCAGATTAGAGTCTAAAATATTAACATAAGCATCATGATTATGGTTGCTACTATATACACATACCTCATAAACGCTTTAACATATTGTCCCAAATTTTTACTATTTAATGTGCCACGTAAACGATTTTGATATTCTGCCACAATTTTATCTTTGTCTGGATTATTATCCCCATCAATTTGCTGTGAATATAAAAAAAAAAAATTAAAAAATTAACTCGGATTAATGAACAGAGCAACAACAAAATCAAAAATATCTAAATGAAAAATGGGAATAATAGTAATTAGAAAATTTTTATTTTTCATTAAATGGAAACACAACAAAAAAAAAACAAACGAAAAATGAAAAACTTGTGGAATTCTTATTTTTGATATAAAAACAATAAACCCATCGACAAGCATCTCAAATATGTATAAACATTTTCAACATCATCATCGTCGTAATCACCCTTAAACTATAGGGACCTAAATCTACTCACACAAATTTTTATTTTTTTTTTAAATTGATTAATTTTCTAAAATTTTATTAAAATGGAAAACCAAACATTTTTTTGTAACTTTTGTTTTGATTAAAGGATATACTGAAAAAATCCTCGATTACCTTTTAATAAAATCTTTAAGGATATTAAATTAAAGCGATATTTACTTAAACATTTCAGCATCAGCTTATATTTGTAAAGGGTGTTAACATAACAGACGTTGAACCATCTTAAATCATGTGATAACTTAATAAGACAATTGAAAGTTTCTGACCATTCATAAATTAATATTTTGTTTCAACAGACTTCAAAACTAAATATCAGCATGGACACACACATACACGATTGTGTGTGTTATATTTTTAATTAAGTTTTTTGCGTTGGGAATTAAGACCGTATATCAAAAAATAAATTTAAAGACTCGAGACAAATTTTGTGACTGCTGAAGGAAACTTTCAGACTATCAAATCAAGATTCACTTCATTTGTGATTATAATTCCAGATTACTGTTAGTACTATAGTTCAAATAGAGACCATTCGCCGATCCTCTTCCTTTACAAAAAATTACACGAAAAGGGATTAGCCCTATATAGTGTGTGATTTTCTCAGCAAAAGGCGCTTTGTATATCTTTCGACTTAGCTGATAACTTGCAGGAAACTCAATTATTTGCGGGTCGCTGATGTGGTCGCACACATCTCAAGAAAAGTTATCTTCACATTTGGCAATCGTTCAGTCTTGTTTATGTCTCTTGGGATTAGCTTCTATCAACTTTGGTTATGTGCTTGTTAGCGTTCAAGAAGCGGCCTACTGACCGTTCAACTGCTTGTGGATTTTGTCCCAATTTTAATATTATTCGGCTTTAATTTACCAAACTTTCAAGTCATTTAGGAGGTCGATGAAAGTTGTGTCTCCTTGTTGTTACTTATTTTGAATGACAAAGTCATTGACAAATGAATGACAAATGTGTTGATGGTCCCGAGCTCTTCTGTTGGTTAAAACAGGGCTACCTTGATCTAGTGGGAGTTTCCTTAAGTCGTAGCAAATTTTTTATGTCACCAATGATCCAATATATATGTCAAATGTTGCGCAAACTAGAGTTAAAAGCTTTATGAGGTCTTGTTGCCGTTGATTTAAATCTTTCAACTGTCTTCTAGCAAACTGAAAGACATCTCTGTTGGCTCGTTTTTTGAGCAGTAATTTGCATTGTATATTGCGATTGCCTTGTTAGTACCGCACGGTTGAATGTCTAACGTATGTCGCATGTGTCTCCATTTTGATGAATTCGTTTGAATTTTTGACGACAATATGAGTCCACCCGCTGAGAACATGCGAGAAATTAAATCGACTTACGACGGATTCATTCTTGTGATACTCCGCGGTGTGATGATGATGTCGAGCACATTGTAGCAGAAATTGGGAATTCGTAGTGTCACCACAATGATCGAGTAACTTTCTTCCTATAATCGAATCGTCCACGTTATTACGTGGACTCGAATAATAAAGTGACGATTCACGACGACTGGACACTTCACACCGAGTTTTTGAACGTCGTATATGTTATCACAGTTTTGGTATCCTTGTTGGCATCTCTGTCGGCGATCAACATTGCCTCCTTATTCTTCCTAGTGAAGATCATTGCTGCTAAATGCAACAAAATCATAATGTAGTCTCCAACATCTGATCTGCACAATCAGCTGATCTCGCTCATACAAGTACAATACGGTCTATGATTAGCAGACATTGGCAAATTCACCGTCATTGTCGAGTCTTAACTCTGCATAAGTGCCTTGCAACACGATGTTGTCCTTGAAAATGTCTTCAATATAATCGAGATTAAATGTGATATTTTTAGAGCCTGTGGGACGCGTGCAGATGTAAACATAAATAATATCCATATTCGTAAAATGTGTTACACTCGGTGACACACTAGTTTCTAGTTTCTCATGTGGACCAGATGCGTCATTTGGTTCAAATGATTGATAAATGGTAAAAGTAGAAGAGGTTGTTAAAATTCAAGACGTCACATAATAAAATGTTTTTATGTTCGCATAATCAAAACTTCCACTGAATAGCTTAGAAAACGTTTGGTCAAACTTATAATCGAACTGAGAAATTGATATAGGTGTAACAACAAGCTTGGTCAAGCTTTTGGCTCATATATATCCAACAACACATAATACTGCGCAACATTTTAGATTGAGAACTTTTATATAGTAGTTCCAAGTTGGACGTCGATGCAGAGCCCCATATTTGAAGCATACGTCCAGATTGGTATGCTGATTGTTTTGTAAAGAAGAATTTTGTGCTCTAACTTAAGACTTGAGTTCCTCCTAATCAACCACGATAAATTGACATATTTGATTTTCATTTGTTTTTGTTAGCTTCAATATGCCTCTCCTACATAAGACTGTAGTCGAGATTGACCCCCAAATAATTTACCTCGTGTTTTTGAGACAAATGTACATTGTTAAGCGTTACAAGTGGCATGAGTCGATTATCTGTAGGCAGATAATATAAGTGTAAATAAGATATAATAGTTGATCTAAAGCGCTAACTTGAAGTATCCCGGTTTATATTCGGCACAGCTCACTTTTAGCACCGTTATGTTTGATTTTAAATATTTTTGAATTGCTCTATAGAATCTCATGAGCTTTAGGCATTTCCAAGCTCTATGCAACGTTTTTGTAGTTGAGTCCCTTGTACAAACCCTTATCAAACGCGTGGGCAACATCTAAGAATACAGCTGCTGAGCAATATCTCCTTTTTGTCAAGGGAATTTTTAATTTCACAGACCACTCTATAGTTTGCTCTGGAATTAGTAAGTTAGTCTCTGGCTTTTTCAACCATTTTTAATTTCATAGTATGCTTATTGGTTGGTAAGAAGTTACTTGGGTTATTTTTTTACCCGGTTTTGGTATCATCATTATTTGTTATTTTCCATGTATCTGAAAAAAAGTTTAGAAGTCGAATGCACTCGTTTGGTAGTTACTTCATCATATTCTGCAGCCTTTTTTGGATTTATTTCATATCGTAACAGTTTCGATCGATCAAACCATTTTCCGGTAACCCAAACTCATTTGCGCATACACAGAGTTTAGTTGAAATAACTTGCTTAAGTATGTTCAACAAATTATTGGGCTTTTAATAAATCACTTCTGACCCATTCCCAATTGTGCATTTATAAAGTGGTGTTTTAGCCTGAGTTGGTAGTTTGAATTTCTTCAAATACTATTTCATGGAATTCCTTTTTTCTTTGACTAAAGCTATATTTAATTCTTTAGTTTTGTTAAGGTTAATTTTTAAATCAAGATCTAATGCGTTGCCACGGTTTACGAAGATACTGTTTATGAGATATTAGACTATATGCACATGTGATCGGCTATTTAACTTTCTCATATTTTAGATCGGTAGCATATAGCTTTTTAAGTAACAATTATCACTCAAATGCTCTTTGTATGCTTGCCAGTGCCTACTTCAATTGGTGAATGAGCCAATATATTGGCAGTTATTATTTTGTAATTGCAATGTGATAATTTTGGGTGAGAAATTAGAAGGCAAATATTAGCAGCCTTTAACGATCCTCTTGGAACTCCCGTCTGTCATTACGAGAGTATCAATAAGATCCGGAATCATTCGTCTTCCCATTGGCAACCCGAAGAAATATTATCGATTTACAAATGTTTCCAAAGCTGTTTACCATTGGGTGAGATTTACGCAAACGCCAAAAGGTATGTTCAGCATTAAACATTTTCGACAATAAATCTATTTTTTTTGTTTTAAAAATTGCTCTTTTTATGCTAGATCGTGGTTGCAATTGATTGTTGCTATTGTAAAACTTAACTCCGCTTCTTCTATGAATATTATAGGAGCTTGCACGAAATCCTTATTGTTTTCTGGCAATATATATAATGTTTTTTGAATGATTATAGCCGTGCGGCTATGTGCTTTACCATAAGGGTGCTTAGTACCATATTAGAAGGTGAACTCATTCAATGTTTTAAAATGTTTTTCAATGAGAAATGGGTTTCATATAGAATTATATCAATATTCTAGTTGCTTAAAAATTGTTCAACTTGTATTGAGCAAGACAGCCTGGAATATAGCTTAGTGCATCCAAATTCTTCTCCATAGTACTATAGTCAGTATTCTTCTCCATAGTTACCTCTTAAGATTGCAGTTTACTTGTCTTTTTTTAATACTGGGCTCCTACTATTGAAATCGATCGTCTTCGTTAAGCGTTTGTTTTGTCAAATTCGTAATACTGTTTTCAATATGTATTACCATAGATTAAGATATAAAAAGATGTTCTAATACGGACAAAAAATAAAAGTAAGTGATAGTTACCTCTAATATGCTGACGGGTACCACTAGTTTGAATACAAATTTAAAACCATTTTTTGGTTTACTGTACAAAATATATTTTTCAACTATTATAAAGAAAAATTTCATTGCATAGAAAGGCTACTTGGTTTTATGTATATTTTACAAACCTTCATATACAGTAACCAATAAAAATTGTTTCTTCTTTTTATTTTTACTTTCTCTATTAATAGCTGTGCTGCTTTCACAAAGCCGAAAATTATTACAAGTACAATTGCATTGTATAAAGTCGAATCGGCTTTATTTGTAGGCCAAAAAATTTTTAGATTTAGGGAAATAAAACCATTTTATGGTTATGGTGTTCACACAAGGCGGTAATTTTTTCAAATTTGTTATTTAAAATTTGTTATTTTTACATAAATAAATATAAAAAATATATAAATTTAATTGTAAATTACAAAACTCCGACAGTTTTCACTCACTTCTTAATAAAACCAATAAATTTTCAAGAAATAAAAATATAAATATATATATTATTCGAAAAAAAAACTAAAGATTTTATTAATATTTTTATAATAAATTTCACTACTAGTTTCGATTTTAAAAAAATCATCGACAGGTGATTATTTGCAATTAAAGTTAAAGTATTACAAAATTTCTTATTTATACTAAAATCTAAACTTAAAAAATTAAACAGGTAAAAAAATTAAACAGGTAAAAAAAAAAAAAAAAAGGAAAACAAAACAAAAAGGGGAATTTTTAAAGTGGTGCAATTATGAAAAGGAAAACAAAAAAAAATAACAAGAGGTTAAAAGCTAATTCTAGGGGGAGTAACCTAGCTTAAATAGAGGCTGGATGCGTATGAGTCATTTTATATAGCCAACACCGAACATTTGATGAACACCGAAGAAGCCATAATAACATCGCCTCTATTTAAGCTAGGTTACTCCCCCTAGAATTAGCTTTTAACCTCTTGTTATTTTTTTTTGTTTTCCTTTTCATAATTGCACCACTTTAAAAATTCCCCTTTTTTTTTTTTTTTTTTTTTTTTTTACCTGTTTAATTTTTTTACCTGTTTAATTTTTTAAGTTTAGATTTTAGTATAAATAAGAAATTTTGTAATACTTTAACTTTAATTGCAAATAATCACCTGTCGATGATTTTTTTAAAATCGAAACTAGTAGTGAAATTTATTATAAAAATATTAATAAAATCTTTAGTTTTTTTTTTCAAATAATATATATATTTATATTTTTATTTCTTGAAAATTTATTGGTTTTATTAAGAAGTGAGTGAAAACTGTCGGAGTTTTGTAATTTACAATTAAATTTATATAATGTATCACTCACGTCACTCCGTACCAACAAACAAATATAAAAAAGTTTGACATAAATGTTTTATAACCAAAACAGAAAAATTAAAATGCGTATAAATCAAACGCTGTTGCTTTGAGATATTAAAGTAAAACTCACTTAGCTTTACCAAAGCAACACAGCTAATATTTCTAGATATACATTTTTGTTGCTTGTGTATTGGCCATCTTTATTATGTCTTTATCTATGTCTTTACCAAATCTATTACTGAACGACTGAATTTGATATTTATTAACCCCTATTTTTGAGTATTTATTTTCTACTGATTTCGTTCTAAACTATTTTAAAGACGTCCAACTAGAGGCGACAATAACGAAAGCGATGTCAATAGTACGGACTCTAATTTTACTATCTATAAAAGCATTAGTTTTCTGCATATGATCGACTGTTACATTTAATCATTTAATTTCTACTACAATACCTTTAGAGCTTTTTAATTGGTATGTATAGCATAATTAGCCTTTGTTTTAAATTCATCAATGATATACCGATACGCATCGACTGACTGCGTTTGAATTCGAGTTTAGACTATTGTTGCTCTTTCGAGTTCAGAGATGAAAAATCACCTTTACTGATTGCTTTTTGCTTATTTACAAATATATTTTTTCACGCAGGTAAATTGGAGGAGGTTTTCCGTTCATGAGCTTGTCCCCATTGCTTTGTCAGGTCAGGTTTGGGGCCAGGTGTAACTAAAGCATCAAATTGGTTGCTTCACTGCACTGGATCTATAACAACGCATCTAATCCTTGTTTGAACTGTTTTATCAGGTGTCCAAGAAAAATTTAATCTGTTATATCATGCAAGTAGATCCACGCTGATATGGATTTTTTATATCTTTAACCTTCTTCGAAGCAAACGAGTTCTAACCCGTACTCTTTTATGGTTTGGCTGTCATATATGCCAACCAATAGCTTAGTCGCTTCCTTCATCTAGCTCTAATTATTGTGAAAAATTGCTACTACGGCTGTAATATTCAATTAACCGTAATCAAGGAGTTAACCGAGGAACCCCATTATAAAAAGGAACGAAGTGTAATACAATTAATGAATCTGGATCTGCCCCATAGACATAAAGTATTTAAGGTTTAAATATTAAAGGTTTATCCGCCCTCGTATTAATATTTTGATACGGCACAGTAACAAACCAACATAAAATTTGTCAATTCAAATCGTTTTACCTAATTCTATGTATCTTCCTAGAATTTGGGATAAAAATAAAAAATCTAATTCCATGATTTTATTTAGACTACGGGATTCTCCTCTAAATTCTAAAAACAAATCATAACGCAAATGGAACGGAATAAAGCTTTTTAAAGCTGGTGCCGAAATAAAAGATATATTCATTTAAGGATTACATGCATTTTTCAAAATCTAACCAGGATTGTATAATATATATATATATATATATATATATATATATATATATATATATATATATATATATATATATATATATATATATATATATATATATATATATATATATATATATATATATATATATATATATATATATATATATATATATATATATATATATATATATATATATATATATATATATATATATATATATATATATATATATATATATATATATATATATATATATATATATATATATATATATATATATATATATATATATATATATATATATATATATATATATATATATATATATATATATATATATATATATATATATATATATATAGGGTGTCAGGGTTTGGACTACTTATTCGTTAAGGCATTATTCGGTTCACCTTGAGGAAAAATTATATACGAAGGGGTCAATTATCACCTTTGAGATACATACCGGTTAAAAAATATGGTTCAGGAAAGAAATGCAAATATTAAACTATAACTTCATCGTGATACTCTCTACAATCCCTCCAATAAAAATATAATTTCTCCATATTTTATTGCGTTAAAAAATGTACACTGAACTAAATAAGAAGCTTATAAAAATGTCCTTCCTGTTATTCTTCTTTTAGGCTAAATTTCGTTAAAGAATTCATTATTTTGAAACCATTTGTGGCTTATAACGAACTACTGAGCTATTTGAATCGGTTTTGATTTTAAGGACCCATTTTGAATTTATCGTTTTTCGGTCTTTTAGAAGATTAACTTCTCAAGTGCGATTGCTCATCAATCTTTCATCAACCCATTGTTTGCTTCCAATTTTCATGGTTTGGTCCTTTCAATGCATGTTTTGCTGTGGTCAGTTAATCGATATTTTTACATATTATATGTCACAAAATCAGAAAATTGATTAGGCACAGGATTTCACTTCGATCGTCTCAATTAATTTCTCTTGAAACGGTTAATTTATTCGGAGCATCGCTGATATTGTTCGGATATTGTTTTATCGTTCAAAACACGAGAACCAGAATAATTGTTCAAATATAACGCCATTCCCATCTCTTCAGCCCAAAATTATTTCAAAAGTTGTGCATCTTGTAGCATGCATCTCGAATACGCGGTTAACGTTTGAATAGTTCACTCGGCAAGTCTCTTTTTTTTGCATATGGCACTAATTATTGTTTGCGTAGAATAACCTTTCGAATTGTTGATTTTGGCAAAAACTTCATTCTTCGATTTGATGCCAAATCAGCCATGTTTTGTCATTTGACTGTTAAGTCCAGAAATCACAAAACATCTTTAGCTTTGATGCAATTCAAGTTTTCGCATTTATATCATTTTCATTCAAATTTTATCTTTTGTTGTGTTTGCCGTTATTATGTCTGTTACAACTGGTTTTCCCGCATTAAAAATTATGTTTAGGTTCATGATCAGTTGCGCCGGAATCCAAATACTAATCGCCTCGGTTAAATTTTTCAGTCAAAAATACTGCGCCGAATAATGACATGGAACCTTCCATTTTCGTGATTTTCTTGTTTCTTTTTTTTTCAAGGAAATCAGGAGCAATTCACTGTTACTCGTGCAATAAAAAAGGATAAATTATCTTTTTATTACACGAGTAAAAGCAAATGGCTTGGAATTTCGCTTGCCTATTCGTTTAATGCATTTGATTTGCCAAACATTACGCCGTCACTTGTGCTTGTCGACGACTCTTCTTGAAACAATTTTATTTTGATGGCGTCGCCGATTAGTTTATGCTCAATATTTACTACAAATGCCGTATATTTTCCGAAAAACCGTTGAGCAAAAAATATGAAACACATTCGCCTTCTAATTTGAAGCCAATCGCATATGATTTCTGTGCCGCATAATCTCATTCAACTAATTTTGTCCAACTTAGCTATTGAATGTAGCCAACTTGGCGATATCTACCTTTATCTTTAAAAGATAAATCACCTCCATTTTTTCCCAAATTTCTTTGGCTGTTTCGGCATCTTGAATATAAATTTAATTGACTTTACAGAAAGCACTAAAGTCGTTCGAGTCTGTATTTTTCCCCGCATCACTTTCATTGCCTTCGATCGTATTCCAAAATTCGCAATGCTCGAAATATACGCACAGGAAATTTTTTCGTGCAATAATTATCCCAGCCTTTCAACTTGTCGATGGAATTAAAAAAAACTGTTGTTGTTTTCCACAATGTCGAACAAAAATTGACGTCACTTGTGCGCACAGAACATTCCAGAAAATAGCATGCATTCGATTCAATTTTCCAGATTTCATATTTTATTTCCAGTTCTTTTGTGCAATTCCAACTTAATTAACGTGTCGATGGTTTTACGCAAACACACGTAATCTTACTTCTCGGGACAAATTGAATTCACTTCGGTGAAAAAACTAATTTTTCAAAATTAAATTTATTAATGTTCTTTACAGATTCACTGTCCAGTTAGCTGGGCCCATAACCTGAAGTTATGCTGTGAGTTTATTTAAATATGTCTCAAAAAGGCACAATGCCACAAAGTGAGCACAGTTTCACAACACAGTGTTTAAATGTTTGTTATGTTGAATAAGAATATTGATTGTTTACAAAACTTCAATCGTCTAGGGCGATATAACGGCGATACTTCTTGAACGAGTGTCCAGATTTTTTTATGCAATAATTTAGAATTCTACAGCGTTCGTTTGTAATGCGAGCCGCCTTATATATTCTTCTATGAATATTGGTAAACGCTTTTTCTTCAGGAACTCCACGAGTTTATGCCACCGTTTGTAATTTAAATTTAATTGTACTGTTTAGAATTGTAGATTGACAACTGGAGACTGGACAGTGGACACTAGACGAATTTTTAAAAAAACTATAGAACATATTTAATTTTTGTTTTTCATCATCTCGACGGAATTGGTAATCATCGCCTACTGTTTTACTGATTGCAAAAACTATAAAAATATATAAAAATAAAATATGGCAAATGTATGGTTACTACGGTTTTAACAAAAAAAAATATTTCAAAACTTTTGTTTCTTTTAAAGTAATATAGTAAAACCTATTTAATTTCCAGTCAAATAAGTTGTTTGCTTTTAAATATTGTGGAAGTTATACTCGTAGTTTAATATTTGTGTTCTTGTTTTGTAACCTAAATTTAAAAAAAAAACTGTATCTCAAAAATATCAAAATTTAATTTTTTCTTAAAATGAACCGAAGAATCACATCTGGAATAAGCATCCCAAACCCAGACACCCTGTATATTTATCTACTTATTTATTATATTTGTTGTTTAATTAAAATTTTAAAATATTTCGTACCTCGTTTATAATATGCTTTGTAAGAATGAAAATAAATAAAGAAAAGAGAAAAACATTTTTGTTTTAAAGAAAAATGAAAATTTATTTTCCATGAAAAGTTATTTTTTTTTTTAATATTATGGTTTTTTGTATGGTTAAAACTTGTAATATTATTCGACAATAAAATTTAAAAATAAATTTAACTTACATGACCAAATTTATGGTAGAGAAGAAAATCTTCAGCCGATTGGCCCACTTCATCTGATTTCCAGCTGATAAACTGTAATAATAAATTAAAAAAATATTTTAAATTAGTATGTTTAGTAGGTGTATAGTGATGGTGTATAAATAAAAAAAGGTCGAGTTTTTTAGTTGGTAAAAGGGTGGCCAAAAAGGACAAGGTAATTATGATATTAACAATCCCTAATATTATACGCTTCCTTTATATATGTAATTCTCAAGTTATGATTTTTTTCTATATATGTTTGTATCGTAGGGCAATCTACGGCAATCACATGGTGTGTAATTTTAACTTAAAAATTAATTATGAGAACCTTTAAAAAGCAACTTGTCAATTTAGATCTGATATTTTGTAATATCATCAAAATGGCTGTATCATTCCATTTTTTATTTTTAGCAACAGGTAGAGTGTTTGACTGAATCAAAATTAGAATCATTTTATTTAACGATTATTGTTCCTTAAAGTTGTTTTCAAATACTGGCTCCAGTTTTATTAGTAACATTTTTTGAAATATTATGAGATATTATGAAAGATTATATTTATCTCTGTCTTGACTTTTATAAATCGGATCCACAAAATCGTTAAATTGCTAAATAATTTTAGAGTTATTTAGTTTGAATCATTGTTTTACTTCAGCTGCCTGCTTCTTAATTTTAAAGAGTTTTGTTCCTCCATTTTTGCAATATCGAATCCCTAATATTGCATCTGGAAATTTAATTCTGAATTATATTAGCAGTGTTTCATTTTTGCTTTTGGCAATCTTTCTAAAAGTTATGGTTTCAATAGGTTTTTAAGCCCATCAGTGTTTCAATGCCCCTCAACTAAAGGAATTAAGTTAGTGCAGTTAGAAAAGATATGTTTTAGTTGGTCTTCGTGAGGTAAGTCTAATCAATGACATTTAGCAAACTTGTTATATGCCATGCACCCCTAAAGGTTAAAAGCAACCATACCATAATGCATTTAAAAAAAACTGTCTCCTTTTTTATATTGTTTTGCGTCAAGAATGATAATAGAGTCACCCTGTATATAAAGAAATTTTACCATTCTCTACAACAAACCAACATTGTTATTACCAGTTAAATTTAATTGAATTATTATTGTATTTTTCGTGTTGCCCAAAACAAGATATACAATGCCTATATATACCGAAAAAGGTTTGGGCCACAAATTAAAATGTAACCAATCAAATTATTTTTTTGTATATAGGTAAAAAACTCTAAATCTAAACGATGAATGTATTAAATCGAAGTTTGAAAAGGATTAAGATTTTTCTGGTGACTGAATGTGGGGGACAGAATTTCTAAGCAAAAATGTGACAGATTTTTTTGACATAAACATTTTTATTAAATTTCTATTATGTACACTTTCCAGTAGAGGATAAAAAGATATAAGGATATAGTAATATAGATGTAACCGACGAGTTTGGTTTGATTCCGTATTTCGGTTATGTTATATTTGGACACAACTGGAAAATTAACTTTATCGTGCTACTGATTTTCCCTCTTTTTGCGATTTTATACTGTTGTGTTTTATTTGTTTCGGTCACACGAAACTCGGAGATAATTATTAAATCTTTTTTCTTCTATTGAAATCCCTTTAGTTTATTATGTTACAAAAGACGTAACATTGAAAATTATGTACAGTGTATATAACGGTTATGATGACAGACGTTTTAGAAGATTAATATCCTTTTTTGTTTTGCTACATAAATTGAGAGTCACGATTTTTAATTTTTATCGTAATAGCGATAGAATCAGATATTATCAATTTTTTTGCATTGCAATATGTTTCCGACAACGTGAATGTGAGTTAAAATATATAGGTAAGGATTGCTGCAATGTTGTACTGCTTCATCATTTACACTTCTCAATTACACAAGTACATAGCACCAGTCAAAATTTTATTCGAAGGATAAATGAACGAGTATTTCTAATTTATAAGTTTTATGGTTAAGGATTCAGTTATGATCATTTATATTCCCTGTGTTTGTGTTTGTGAGCGAACTTAACAAAAGTTGGAGACAATAAAGTGGTCCTTGCTAGAATAACTGCTGAGCAAATTTGAAGACAGAAAAAGCATAATGTTGATAGGCTGAAGCCTTAAGAGTATAACAACCCAGTAATGAGCGCAGTTCAGGTAACTTTTATAAAGGAGTCTTCGGACTGCACCATAGCTTTAGGCTTAAGTCTATTGCCATTGGGAACCAGGATGCAAATCTTCGTGTAAACATCGATGCGGTACTCGACACCCCTGAAAGATAAACTTCTCCGATTTACTCAATGTTCATTTACTAACACTGAAAAGTATTTCTGATTTTTCATCTCTTTCACACTTATCATTACGTCTTTGTCTCGCCATGTTCGTTCACTTTTGATTAAAGGAACTTTTGACTAGGCTTTTAATTTTTTTTCCTATCGGCTATTAAATTTTAGAAATTGTTAGTATTATTTTAGTTCGCTTCACTTTAATATGGTTTTGACAGGAGAGTCTTCTTTCCATGTGTAAATCTAAGTTTTTACCATTGGCCAAAGGCTTGTCCAATATTCAAGAAAGCAGCAGAACAATATTGTTTTTCCTCTAAGGTGTGTTTGATTGCTTTTGAATTTCTGTGTACTTGCTCAATGGTACCATGTTGATTTTGGAACGCAAATTTATGATCTGCCGTAAAGTTAGCCGTTTCTTTATTACTGGTTTTAACTTCGCTACTAAGATTATTTCACAACTTTGATATCATGGGTAGCATGATTGCTTATTGGGCGATATACCGAATTATGTGTTTTATTTTTTCCTGGCTTAAGTATCATTGAAATCAAAGATGTCTTCCTGTTTTGAAGAATAAACGGGGTATAGTAATGATCGCGATGAAGATGCATGTTACCTTTTTATACGCAGTTGCCTGGTAATTATCTGACCTTTTCTGGACTTATATAATTTTAAGGAGATCTCAAAGGACAACTCAATGTTAGCTTGCTCCAGTAGCACGAACTTATTTTTTTATGCGGTGCAATACAATAATAATGCGTCGTTCCTCGCCCAATTGTCACTTGGTGTTTCTTTTAATCAATATAGCATTGTCGCCATGAGCTTTTCAATCCAAATGCTAAGGGTCATAAATATAGAGAATCCATTAATTGTAAAATAGTTTTCTAAAGTGAAGCAGGTTTTGTTTGAATTTTAAGGACATTCATTTTTGATTTATAACGATTATTATATGATAACAGCGTGTTCTTGTTCATCGTCTTAAAACGCTGCATCATACCAATCAATTCGTTTAAAGATGTGAATAAATTATTATATCTTCATTAGTTTGCTCTGTTGAAATGGTTCCTTTCAGAACACTTGTGAATGTAACTTCATTTTGTACACTATTCATTTGTTCACCGTTTCATGTTGGATGTTTGAAAATGTTCCTTTTGGTCGAGATTCTGTTTTAAGCATTATCTGTTTGCCTAGGACTTATTTTTCGTAAGACTTATAGACTGAACGGTCGCTATAATTTGATGTATGATTTCCATGGCAATTGCTACATTTTTTTAGTTCCATCTGTTTTTCTTTTATTTTCGTTTGTTATAAGTTATACTCGTATATAGTCATAGTATAAATACATATATTACCTACCATCATAAGAAAAAATTAGTTTACCCATTGAAATTCCAGATGGCGGGCCGGTAGAATATCGTCAAAATTTACGATAAATATATGACATTTAGGCGACTACACAAATAAAAATATTTTGATTATTTTAAAACAATACCAGTAGCGACATCTAACAGATCAATGGCCAAACATACCATGGAAGTACTTTGTGTATTTATACTATGTTATAGTTCACCACAAATATCATAAACATCCTTAAGTGCCTTAGGCTCTAGTGTGCCCAGATTCCTCGCACCTAACACATTGTATGGGACCAGGCTCTCCCTTCTTTCCTCAATATGGTGAATATGTAGAAAATATTTTAACTCAAAATTGGTATCTGGTAACCATAAACTGTGCTAATGCGGTGAATATTCGAAACATAATTGATATTGTTCATGCTCATGACCTTGAGCATCAAACGGTCGACCAACATTACAGTGGAATGATATAGTTGTGATATTTTCTAAACTGGCCAAGGTAACTCGAATGAAGTGGGAAGATGCTTGTGTAATAGTCACAATTGATGTGATTATTAGGCTGATCTGTTTTGTAATCTATTATTTATCTACCTAAATTCACCTCCAGCTCGTTTCGCATTTAAGCACCAGCGCATTATTTGGTTCATTAAAATTTTTTTTGGCTCAAGAGGAAGATTTGCTACTATATATTCTGACAACCTAATCAATTTTGTAAGCACAAATAAGAAGTACGTCTCTAGTTCAAACATTTCAACCGTCAGCTATTCAACCAATATTCCTTAGATGATGGTGTCATTTGGAAGTTTGCACCTTCTAATTCACTACATTTTAGAGCGGTATACGAAGCAGTGACAAAACAAATTGAAGGTGTCATCAACTCCAGGCCTCTTAATGCATTATCGATAACTCTGATGAGCTTAACTGAAACGAACTGCTCCAATAAATATATACCCACAACTAAGAGATGGCCAGTTGTAAAACAGTTATTTCAACATTTTCTGAAATGAACGTCTTGGTGCCATATTATCACGACTTGAAAAATCGGGATTACGATTGCACAAGCACAAGTGTAAAAATGGCATGAAGTGGTTAGATTTTCTGGGGTTTAAAAAAACGATACTTTAGGCATCCGCCCACTGTAGAAGAAATCAAGATCATACGTGAAGCCGCAATTCGAGAAGCCAAGAAACAACTCCAGTTTTTTTCTGGGACTGTTAAACCTTTAACATTATTTTCTTCCCAAAAGCCTAACATCGCAGAGTCTCTACATTGCTTACTAGATAAGGATGCTAAATAATTATGAACTTTAATAGTCATGGTTTTAGTGCTGGAAGAGCACTAAAACCATGACTATTAAAGTCCTTTGGGGTCACTGACAATAATTCCAAGAGCAGTACAAAATATCATCCTCAAAACTTTTCATGCGGGTCATTCAGGAATCATTCCGATAAAGTCTGGGGTCGGAGTTACGTTTGGTGGCCAGAACACAAAAACAGAAGCTCCGCATGAATCCATAGTTATCATTGGAAATCACAAAATATCCATGGTCTCGACTAAAACTTCACAAATTTTCTTTGTCTTTGCTGACCCGTACCACATCAACATTCTGACTCCATCGGATTCGATACCAATCTTACTTTCCGTATTGTTCTACACTACCGAAGAAGACAAGTAGTTCTCTACCTCGAGGAACCATTGTCTCCGCAAGCAACCTCTGCGCCACCTAAATAGTGCCTCACCTCTGAGAGATCGGTAAACCATCCGTTTAGTATTGGCTCGCAGAACGTGACTAAGCCAGCGTACTCGTTGTCCTTTTATTTCATGAACGAGATGAGGAATTTTCATTAAATTCCTGATCTCGCGGTTGAATAAAATTGAGTAAATGTCGCCATCGTCGCGTTTTGGGCCATATATAATGCTCATGGATCTTCTTTCGAATGTCCTTAATTTTCTCACAATCTCATCCGTGACATTTTTACCCATATAAGACAGAGTGTCTGATCAACACATTGGCCGCTTATCGGCATTTGTAAGGTATTTTGACTTTATCAGTGGAGGTAAGGCGTACAAAGCACGATTGTCACTGACAAGACGCACTTTAGTATCTCCTCCCAAACAGTTATCATGAGCAACGAGGTATCGGAAACTGGTCACTCCTTCAAATGTGTGGTCACCACTACTAAAATCCTTTGCGTTTTGGTCTCTAAAACCGGTGATCATATATTTTGTTTTGTCCTCATTGATTTTGGACCAACGGAAGTTGAGAATCATACAAGTGGATTCTGTAGTTCATTAAAATCATTGCCATTCAGTCCAATTACACAGAAATCATCTGCATATGCCAGAACCTGGTTGGACTGACGGTACAAGATGTTATCTTGGGGTGTTTCACTTTACGAAAGATAAATTCTAATATGAGATTAAAGAGTATTGAGGACGGCGCATCTCCTTGCCGTACACCAGAGCTAATTGCAAAAATTCTTGATATCAGGTATTCCCAGACATAGCAAAGCAAACCATAAGTTATTCCGATGGATTGAGGCATAGGCTTGTTGGAAATCCAAGATCACTTGATGTACGTCACGAAATATGTTACGAAATATTTTGTAATATTTAGAAAGAATCATCTTAAGTGAAAATACTTGATCAATGACTGACCGATTCGGACGAAACCCTCTTTGGTAGTCACCTACAATTTTGTCCGCCAGGAAAGTGATTCTCTCCAATATTATGCAAGACAGTAATTTGTATGCTGTGTAAAGGAGAGCTATACCGAGATAGTTTTCGCGGCATCATCCATTCCACAAAGTGTCCCATCCAACAGATCCTCTATGCACATTTCCGCAGTATGTATTTGACAGCTTTCACAGCATTTGACACTTGTTGAACATTGAGTAAATCAGAGAAATGCTCCTTCCAAGTGTCTAGCACTGCATCGATGTTAACATGGAGGTTTCCATGCTGGTCCTAAATGGCGATAAACCTAGGTATGATCAGGGTATGATGCGGTCCGGTAGCTGACTTAAAGAAGACAGGAGAACTGCATTCAATGCTGTGTTGTTGTACTCTAAAGACTTGAGCCTTCCACGATTTATGTTTTTTCCATCTACAAATTCACTTGGCAGTTCTTCTAGCAAGAACCGCTTTGTTCTTCCGTGCGATTGTAAAATGCATTCGCGCTTCTTCATCAAACCTATCATTTTTAGGTTTATTTTTAACATACCTAGAGTCGCCTGGACAGCACTGACAACCGAAGTTTTCAATACCTCCCATCATATGAACGGAGGTTCGGTTCCAAAATGCTACTGCTAACAAGATTCTGATATTGTGTTTTCTTATCTTCGTTTATCGAACCTTCGCAGTTGAAATGTAATCATTGAAAACTGCCATCTTAGCTTTAGTCAATTTGACTGAGGGACGTCTTACGAGGGTGCGTTCATGATTCCAAGTGAGTATTTTTATGAGGAAAGAATGTGCTAGCCACAATGAGGTCATGCAAGACTGCAATGTACATGATGCTTTCTTCATTATCGGTCGCTATATCGTGTCGGGAGTACGGACCTATGTTTTCACATAAGTTATTCTGATTTTTTCAGCTCTAGCATTAATGTCACCAATCACTATTCTGACGTTGTGCTCCGGTACGGATCCCATCAGATCATCCAAATTGTTGTAAAATGAGTCTTTATCTTTGGGTTGGCTCACATCAGTGGGCGCATGAACACAAATGATGGACAGGTTGGTTAGTCGCATACGTAAACGTAGCTTATACATACGATTATCAACTGCTTTGAAATCCAAAACAGCTTTTTTAGTCCCAAGAAGAAAATCAACACCAAGATTGTCGAGGTGATCTCCATTTTAAATCAATGTATAGCCTTGGAACACATGATCTTCACTTTTTGGCAATCGAGTTTCTTAGAGAACAACGATTTCCAAACGATACTCTTTCACGGCTGATACAGTCCCATCAAACACGCCTGGTTTTCTTAGCTTAGTGACTGCACGTTCCACTTACCGATCCTAAACTACGTGACCTTTAACATAAGCGGGTGTCAGTTAAAGTTGTGGCGATATCCATATTTCCTTTTGTTTAAAATTTTAACAATGTTGTTTTTTTACGGATGCAGTTAGTCAGCCCTGCGATCCAACCTTTGCTTAGTCGCCACTTACGACAAGCTAAAGATGATGTGATGGAATTCTAAGGATATCACATTTTAGTAGATACTTACTCTAAATGGCTAGAGGTTGTAGTATTCAAAACAACGTTTTTTAAGAGTGTAGTTAGCAGTCAACGTTCGTTATTTGACGCACATCGCCTGCCTAACATATTGGTATCAGACAACGACACTCCATTCCAATCATACGAATTTCGTCGGTTTTTGGATAAAAATCATGTATGTATAGCGACATTTCATCCGGTATGTATGGGCCAATATGGTTGGAACCACCCAAGATAGCTTGAAGAAAATGAGTGGTGGTGAAGACATCAGAACTCTCGTCGATCGATTGAGGTTCCACAATCACATCACGCCATCTACAGCAGCTAGTTGATCTCCAGCCAAAATGTTGTTCAGTAGATCATTAAAAACAAAGTTGGGCAAAAAGTTAAAGCCAAGCGATCTATCACCATCTAAATTTTTATACGTAAGTAGTAATGTTTGGCATCGGTATTATTCATCCTGTCCAAAGTTTATCCAATTGGCTCCTTGTGGTTGATTAGACACCATCCGCGGAGGATCAGCACGATGAACGTGTGTCGGCCTACTCGATCTTCTATCGCTTCTTAAATACCCCGAATCAAAATAAGTATAGGACAATTATTTGCCGGTATAATTTGGACTCTAAACTAGTAAACAACAAAGTAAGATAGTCACATTTATTGTCTTATTTAATTTAGCAAAAACAAAAGTCGTAAA
This sequence comes from Tipula confusa, assembly GCA_963556175.1. NCBI lineage: Eukaryota > Metazoa > Arthropoda > Insecta > Diptera > Tipulidae > Tipula > Tipula confusa. The sequence continues at coordinate 116,550,100 of OY744476.1, forward strand.
TGCGTTCACAATAATACAATATCGTGACTAATTCCCCCCATATTCCAAACCTATTTTTGCACAACTAAATTGAAACATTACGCCAAAAAAAAAAAATATAAATAATCAACAATCATAAAACAAAAAAATTAAGATCAACAAGTCTGATTCTATTTTTAGAAAAACGCATTATAGAAAATAACAAAATAACTGACGCTGCTACGGATGTATCACAAACGAAAAATTACACGTTTCTTGTGCAAGAATCATAACAGCAAGAAAATGTGCAAAAAAATTCAACAAATATTTTGACATTATGCCAAATATTAACTTACACCTAATCTCACTATTAAGAAAATAAATCTCGTGGGTGTGTGTGTGCGTGTAAGGCTGTGTGTGAAATAATCACAAAAAATATGATACTGCGTTATTATAATGTGAGGAGGAGACGTAACAAATAAAATTATATTTGGTATTTCAAGCTACCGTTGCCCTCCGCCTTATAAGAAAGCAAGAAGATTATTACTAGTACTGCTCTCCAGCAACAGGAGCTCCAGATTTAGAAGAATTGGATGTTTATATTGAATTAATTACATGGAAATGGAACTTGGTAGGTGGTCTTCACCGAATAATCTAATTATGTACTCAACGTTACTGTTTTCCCTGTTTGGGATTTCTTTTAATTGATTTTGTTTGTGAGGAAACACAAAATTATACGGAAAGTTTTTCTTGTAAATTGTATACTCATACTAAATATCAATTAGGGGATTAGCATTTCGGATTAGGCTTACAATATAGTCTTTCTAATTTCTATACAGATTGTAGTTAATTGGTCGCACACATCAACAATCACCAATCCCGAACACAACATATTGCATTTATTTAATGAGGCCATTCAGTGGAAAAATAATAAGTTGTAATATTAAAAAAGAAAATGGAAAACAAACGAACATCATTTACATTTTTATAGCCTCAAGGATTTGTTTTCCTTGTGTTGTATATATAATCCTTCACCATGTTAAGAAAAAAACGAAAAAAAAAATCGTACACCAACAACAATACATCATATAACAATTACACATACCTTTGTTCTGAATGTTTGAAGAACTGATGCAGCACTTCCCGTACAGTTAATTAGGATTAAGCCCAAACACCGTGATGGATGTTGTATACCAAATCGGGCTAGTACATTTGCTCCAGCACCTTCGCCCAAACCAACAATAAATTTGACATGTAGAAAATCTAAAACGGTGACTAAATCCTCGCCCAAAACTTGTAACGATGGGAAAACAAATGAATCGGCCAATGTTTGTGCATTGTCCGAATGTCCTGGCACATCGATATGTATGAAACATGAACGTTCTTTTATTTCCGTCATGCATGGGCTGTTGACGAATTCTTGAAATGAATTGTCTGCAAAATAAATTGAAGTGCGTACAAATGACAATACCGATGTATTTACTAAACTGTACTTACGATTACATCCTAAATCATGGACTGTCATAAAAACAGCTCGTTTCTCTTGTTGGCTGAGGTCACCCTAAAAATATTTAATTAAAATTAATAATACAATCAAAAAGTATAAACAAAATATTTAATATTTGAATTAGTTTCGTTGTTCATTACATCCACCCCATTGTTAGAGTGTTTCATAGGAGAATTTATTTTTGTAAAGTAAATGATAACGATTAAAGTTGCAAAATTAATGGAATTCCAACAGCTTAAATTGATTTATATTTAGTTTGAGAAGAGAAAATTAATTGATTTACTATCTCTACCTTTAATACAGTAACTATATAAATGATCCAAGACTAAATCGAAAATCATTTAGATGCAGATAACTCAAACATTATATCGAGAATTGTAAGGAAGCCGCGGAAGATGCCCCTGCGTAGTAATGTTGGATTGAGGAAAAGTGAAATAGACCAACATCAAATTTATACAGGACACGCAGACGCAGCCTCAATTTAACAAGCATCAAGGTGGATATACTTGTGGTAACGCACCTTCAAATTGATTGAATTTTTAATCAATCGAATGTGCGATGAAAAAACAATTTTCTTTTTTAAATAACATTTTGTTTTTTCCAAATTTTTTAGTCAGTCCTAATCATCCAAATAAATAAGTTGTTCCCAATAAAATATATTTTACTATTTAAAATAAAACATTTATTATATATAAATTCGTGCTTCATACTGTTGATAAATCTATTGGTACGTCACCCATTGCCATGTTTTGGTGAAATCTGGGAGACATTTTTAAAAGTAAAAATCTTCGGTAAGAAGGAAAGACACAATTTTAGTTTGTATCTATTCCTTGTAATGGATGGGGTAACATTATACTGGTAGGGCAGCAGGATTAACATTTAATGCCTCAAAATCTATAGCCTATTAAAAAACGAAATGTATTACTTGGGAAGTAGCGTGCAATATGATTCTATGAAATTAGCAATATCATTCGAAGCCTGCCGTTTCTTACTATTCTCCAATATTGGCATATCCATAAGTAGGATTCAGGATAACTTTTTATTTTAGATACCGATACGAAGAATACAGGAACAGGAGCAGCTCTAAAGCAAAACAGGGAGGTCCAGTATGAGTATTTAAATGAAAAACTGATTCCACCTTCTTAATTGAAGTGAGTTAGAAGTGCACGAAATTTAAATTTGCATTGACAGCAAAAGACAGCACAGGGCAAACCAGAATAAGGAGAAACATAAAAATCGACAACGTCGGAGTGCCATTTAAATAAATAGCGCTAGTTATTTCTAGTACATTAGGGATTCTAGGGTGTGAAATTTTGAATCTTCCTTATTCCAAAAGCTACATGTAAAGTACCTAACATCAAAAGGTAAGGTTAAAGGCTTTTATGTCAAAAGGTAATGACAACCAGGATACAGACCAATGAATTTTCAAACTTAAGGTAGAGTATTGCAGTTCAGTATATGACTACGAGAGAGAACTCCGATTGCTACTCTGTGTCGAAGATGGAACAAAACAAAGGTTTATTATAGGTTTGGCGAAAAACATCATTAATGTTCACGCTGTAGTACCTTACACATACTAGATGTTAGGAATCGAATAAAGATTAAATGAAACATAATCAAAAAAATAGAAGAAAAAGTCCCCAAAATTACAACAAAATTTGGAAGGGCCATACAAGATCACTAGGAAATTAGCTGGTATAGCTGACGGATTATAAAGCATACGGATTAAGGATACATATGATGTGTGGCAGTTAAATAATGAATATATGATGAAAATGTTCGTTGAATGTGCCTGTTTTTCTCTCTACCAAACTAGTTTTTTTAAAGCCTGCATTTATTTAGAGTTGTTAGCAGCTCAATTTTTGCATAATATCCATTTTGTATTTCATTTACTAATTAGTCTAATTCATAGTACTTTCGAATCTATCAGATACCATTATACTTTGAATACCTCCCATTTACCTGTACATTGGGCACAGATACTCCCTTTAGTCAGTAAATTTTGTAAGTTTAGGTAAGGAAATGGTTGTGAATACTATTATTTGTTACTAACCGCATTCTAGTTACTTGATTTTTATAGGCACCTAAATAGTAGCCCACTAGGCAATTCTTGAAATATTTCTTGTAAACTATAGACAAATGTGGTTGCACATATAGCCAAAGTCCATTTGGAGGGCAGCCAGCCTTTTTTTTTTACTGTTTTTGTTTAAAATAACCGGACATATGTTTAACGATATTCATCGATACTTTTGCGCTTTCCATGGGTAAGTTGTTAGTTATCATGACTTATAATATTATAGATTAACGAAATACACCATACGAACACATTATCCCTATAACACCTCGCATTTTCCTACGTACTACATAAGCGTGTGTTTGCTGATATTTGCCGTTGATAAAGACACACCATCCTCAGAAATATTATTAGAAATGCAATTGCTTGTCTATGGTGAAAATGTCCGCCAATTGGTCCTATGAGCTAATATGTATCAATTCTGCAATTCTTTAATGCATTTAATTTGGAAATTACGATCGTGCCCAAATTACTTTCGAATGTTATAATTTGAAGAGGTATCTCCAATTTCATATCACAAACTACCTTTTCCATCCATAATGCTTAAGATGTAAAATAATGCTTAAAATGTATTATCAGGGTGGTCATTTCGTGGTGCTATATCACATTTCGTGATAAAAACTGTGATAAAATGAAATAGTCGTTACTAAATGCGTGCGCTTGGTGGATGAATTATTGCGTGTTGTTAAGTGATGTGAATGAAAAAGACAACAATACTTGCTGTTTTACTTACACTACTAAAAAAAATCGATTGTGTTGTCAACTTTTGACGTTTTCATAGATATGACTATTTACACCAAACACGAATTTTGAATATAAGTAAACTTATGCGTACTCAAATTAAAGCTTAAAAATAACTAAAAACACTAAAATGTCATATTTATTTAGATTGACTTTAACTATTCATTTCTACGTAAATTCTGTGTTCTTCGTTTAGTTCGTCAATATAATTGTGTTAATTGTCAATATTCCCGTCTATCCAAGACAATTTTTAACACACGCGACATTTTTAATTCGTCTTGTTTCAAACTGAATTTAAATATTCAAATAAAATATTTACATTATTTTAAATATGTAAATATTATATTTGAATATTTTAATTCAGTTTGAAACAAAATTAATTACAAATGTCACAAATGTTGTCATTTTTATACAAATGAATAAAAATTGATTCTACATAACCTCAAAATTAATCATATGAATGTTTTATATGAATTGGTATTCTTACCTAGTGATACAAATTATTCATACTACTGTTTAAATTTAAATTTTTGTATGTTATTTTTTGTCCTTATTTTTTTATTTTATTATTAAATAAAATATTCAAAATAACGAAAAAAAGTAACAAACACAAGAAATTAAATTTCAACAGTATTAAAAATTATTATATCACTAGGTAAGATTGCACTTCATTTAACTAATTTTTTTAACGTCAACATATCATTTTTTATTCATCCTGTTCTCCACAAAATTCATTGTGCAGGGTTGAATTTGTAGAATTTTTTTGTTTATATTTTATCACCAAAAAATTCTACAAATGTCATATAAAAGTGTCATATAGCACCACAAAATGACCACCCAGATCTAGTTTATTCCTTCCCCAATTATTCACGTTACCGAAAACTTTGAATATATATATATATATATATATATATATATATATATATATATATATATATATATATATATATATATATATGTATATATATATATATATATATATATATATATATATATATATATATATATATATATATATATATATATATCCTCTAGTTGACTTTCGATCGGCACTGTCGGCCTTTTTAAGTGTTTGTTCGTCAGTTGCGCAATTTTGAAATCGAATTAGGTAACTAATAGTAAAGCTAATATCAGGTTTACTTTCAAACATTAACTACATCAGACTATAGATAATAATTCACAGTAAGGCAGATTTATTTGTTGGAGTGCTCTTGGTTAATTTCAAATTGTTGATCATTGGTATAGGCGATGAATTGCAATTTGAATGGCATCAATGTAGTGCGATTGATCAATTAAGATACTTCCATTGCATTCACTTCGACATTCAGACCCTAAAATGCTCTAATTGCAGCTTGGTAATGAATGATTGAATGAAATCGGTTATTCCAGAACTTAGCCGACTGCTTAAGGCTGTACAAGGATTTTTTTAACCTCAGTAAATTAAAGAAAAGGAGTGACAACATCTGGGTGATGTATTCTGAACCTTAATTTAACTAACACATACATCAATATAAGCGAATAATAGCCAGCTGGCTTTAAGTGCCTTTTGCTACTAATCTGGCTTTGTATCGAATTGAATTTCCAGTAATAGCTGGCTTCTAGTTAAAAAATCATCTTGAACTTATTACTTTTGCATCGCGTTCAGGCTTAACAACATCCCAAGTTTTGTTCTTTAATGAAACGATTTCTTCCTGAACTATTATGCGCCACTCTGTCTGATCATCACGCCCGAACACTTCTTGAAAGTTTTTTGGAGTCTGCGGCGTTCCAGTGAAAACGCCGTATGCCTATCGCATTTATAAACGTTGAGATATTCCGGTCTTCGAGTTATTCGTTTGCTCATAACGGGACATTTAACATAGTTTAACATGCTAGTATCTCTTGTTTCTTCCTCTGAATCGACAGGTTTTCCACAGTGAGGTGATCTTTCTGTTTCATGTTTACATCGGTCTAAAAAAAGTTTTATAACAGTTTTTGGGTTTAGATCTCGGGTTTTAACTTTTTATTTTTACAAGAATACATTTTTTATCGATTTGGCTTGCTTATTTTTTGCGTTTTGTGGATTTGTAGTATGTGCGAAGGCTCTGGGTCCAAAAACTCTAAGATATCTAAGTTAAATCGTTCTGCCACACAATGCAGACCCGGATTATAAGCCGCTTTATATTTTATTGTTTTACCAGCATATTTTCTTAGTTGATTTGATGTATATTCTCCTCCTTGGTCGCATCGAAGGTGTTCAGTTTTATGATTATATCTCGTATTGAACTTCAACTTGAATATTATGGAAAACTGGGTAAAGTCATCCATAAATGTTTCGAAATATCTGTATCCATCGTGCGTTTTAACTTCAACGGGGTTCCAACAACCTATTGTTAGCCTTTGTTTCGATTTAATACAGCATTCAAAAACCACAGGAACTTTAGAAATGACATGGCATTCGCTTAACATTCTCCTGGCATTATCTTATATCTCTTTGACATTTTCCAAACTTTAATAAGGCTGCAAACGATGGTGCCATAAAATGCATAGCGTGTTCGACCACTAAATGTCATAGGATACATATGGCAACGATGTCATTCTTGACAGCACGCAGCATACCGTTTTCAATGACAATCTTCATTCACTTTGCTAACTGACAATATATTGTGCGGGAACTCTGGTGCGTGACGTACTTTGTTGATATTTAATTCGTATATTTTTCGCAATTCGCCAAACTACAAAATGGATAAAGTTCCAGTTGTAGAGACCTCTAATGCTGTTCTCCTTGTTTAAAGGGTTGAATTACAAATGAAACTATAGTTCTCCTTGTCCGACAATAATTGTTCATGTGCGTTGGATATTTGTCTGTTTAATTTATTTATGAAATCAATTTGTTATTAATATGTTTATTTCAATTATTTAGTTTGTTGTGAACGCGCCTTGTTAAAAGAATTGGGTCACTATGAACGCGTCTTCAGCAAAATGATTTTATTGAATTGTACAAGTATTTCTTCTCTTGTTTTTTTTCTTTATTCTCAACATGTATAATAAACTTATATTAAGCCAAAACCAACACAAATATATACAAGCCATGAAGTTGTATATACAAGCCATGAAGTTGCGATACTTATGCCAAAAAGTGACTACTATACCTAAGTATTAGTGTTGTGACGTAGTATAATTTGTATATACTTTTATTATATGCTTTGATGTAAATAAAAAATGAATACGAATGATGGAACAACAGTATGTTGCGCTTTTTATGACAAAGCAAAAAACAAATTTATTATTTAACGAGAGAGAGAAGTATTGTTATTATTATTTACTTCATTATATACTATACTATATATTATGAATTTAGAGCAGAATGGACAGCAAAATATATTTTTTGTTTCGTTTTTTTTGTAGAAATGTTATGTACTTTGAATTTAGAGGAGTATGGACAGTGCGAAATATAATTTTTTGTTGCGATTTTTACTGTAGTCAAATTTACTAACCCATAGCCAAATAGTAGTCATAACATGTTTTACTTAGCCAAGCTTCATGGCTTGTATAATATACAATAGTGTTGGTTTTGATCAAGCATAAAACTATCGTTTATTTCCATCACCATCACGCATTAAATTGACTGCTGATCACGTTTTTCCCATCATTGGGCTTATACTTCTTCGTTGGCTAACGCATGCATGTTTATGTGAGGGTTCATCTGGAGACTTTATTTTTTCGGTTGTATTGGATACTTATTTGCTTTATGTCCAATATGGTTGCAATTATACCAGCGAATTTTAGCGAATTGTTTCTGATCAAGTCTGGTTTGTGTCTTAAATGCAGCTGTTTTTTGTGTGGTGATGTGATTTTCATCATTTTTAATTTGAACTGTCAAAATTCTGATTCCCCTTTATAGCAAACTATTCTTGGTACTTTTATGTATCGTACTTAATTAAGGATGTAGTTGAAACTAAACAATCTGACCCATAGTATAAACCTCTTGAATTCTGCCTATTTCCCAAAGTGGAAAATAATTTTCCATTTTGAACGTCTACTAGATTTCAGTGTGTTCTTAGAGAATAAATATTTTTAACAGTCAAGTACTGAACAATTAATACTATTACACGATCGGTAGAACGCACTAACTTAAGTCGATTTCGATTAAAGAATAAAACTTGCACTTGCACAGTGCAAAAAGGGTACTCGATTTACAAGTAATTTAACAAGTAATCGCACAAACAAGTAAATGGATAAATCAGGGAAGTAATACAGTAATAAAAATAAAAACATTATTAGTGAAGAAATATTCGCTAATTACCATCAAAACGCAAGATTACATAATAAAAATTGTTTAACATATTTGTTTGTCATATTTGAGTGTAAGAATTAGGGCTTCGTGGATGATTACTAGACATGACTTGTATCATTCAAAAGGACAATCAAGTATATGATATAAGGCTTAAACTTCACTGGGATACTTAATTGATAAGACACTATTTGATAGGAACTGTAGCGACCATCGCTACACACACAATTAAAATTATTCAGATATTTCGTGCAATTTTCATATAATTCGCTAACACTACATGTACACTGTACATAAATATATATAGAGCGTAAAGTAGCTATTACACATAGCACTCGGTCGCCATGGCCTGATGAGATGACAATTAATTTTTAACTAAATTCCTCATCAGATCGAAACTGAGCTTTGCTTCGCACAACATCTACATCTGAATAATTAAAATAATGACGTCAACCGCCGTCGTTATAATGGTGACCCCGACGTGATATGCAACATGCAACACTTCTTCTGATTCATTCTTCTTCTCTCTTAACTCAATATGGGTTCGTCACATACCGCAACAAGCCTATCTAAGAGTTCTCCCTAACCACTGGTTACCTACGAGATCGCGATGGCTTTCACCAACGGTGTTAAGCTTCAAAGAAGCACTTTTCATATACGGTATTACCTTCAATTCAGAGTAAGAACAATCACTCGCAGAGGAGTACTGTAGCGACCATCGCTACACACACAATTAAAATTATTCAGATATTTCGTGCAATTTTCATATAATTCGCTAACACTACATGTACACTGTACATAAATATATATAGAGCGTAAAGTAGCTATTACACATAGCACTCGGTCGCCATGGCCTGATGAGATGACAATTAATTTTTAACTAAATTCCTCATCAGATCGAAACTGAGCTTTGCTTCGCACAACATCTACATCTGAATAATTAAAATAATGACGTCAACCGCCGTCGTTATAGAACAAAGGTTACAATTATTGAACTAAATGGGAGCTCTTCTGTCAGAAACTGCTGCACGATTCGTTTCGGATCGGTTCGCTTGACATATTCAACCCAGAGTACTCGGGTTTTATTTTGTAAACGAACATATTTTGTACACATTATATCGATTATCGACTTCCTTGAAATACAAATAAATGCAACATTAAAATCTCAACTATAATGCAAACATTTTCTTTGATTTAGTTCCATTTAACTCACTCGGTTTATTTTAAGCGGCAATATTCAGCATAATTCATAAACATAAGGTGCATGGTATACAACTTATTAAGCTTATTCTCTTTAACTCAGAACCACTTGTTTACTGTGACAAATTTATTAGAAAATATTTATACTTTACCGTACAACGACTAAATATATCATCAATCATGCCAACAAAAAAAAAAAACATCGAGACATAACAATCAAATGATGAACTAAACCCCATAATAATGCCAAAAGTTAGAAGAACACAACCGTAACACATTTTTTTCGTGGTTCGAGTTAATTTTTTTGCCATTGTTAATAAAAAAAATGATTTCGCATTAGACAAAAAATGTCAACAAATTTTTCCCATAATTTTCCATAAATCATAAATCATGAATGTCAAGTGTTAAAATTTTTTATTATTTATTTTTCAATTGAAGTAACTCAAAAACACAAAAAGAAAAGTCTAATTAAATCAAAGTTTAAGTAAGATACATAACACAAAAACTTTTAAGAACATTAAATTTAATTGCGGCAATTGAATTAATTACATTTCATGATTATCATCACATTTAAGAAAATTTTTATAAATAATTACGAATAGCGCATATACCAATTTTCCAGATCATTAAGTTTCTCATTAAAAAAAATGTAAAGTGATGGCGTGCAACGTTAGACAACGAAATGAGACGTTATACGGTCTTCGATGAGTTTACGTGATGCAATTTACGTTACCTACACGTATCGGTATATTACGTCTGTTATCTCTTTAGAAATCTTAAATTTGTATGTGACCTATATGCTACATACAAAAAATTATATTAAAAGATTTTTACCGGAAATCCAGTTTATGTATTTCTCAGTGTTTTTTTACTATTATGATTTTCCGTTACGATCTAAACGAAATAACGAAATAGGAGAAAAGCGACGAGGACTTCATTTCCTTTGAACATCAACTAAACACATCTTAAAATATTTATCAGATGTACGTTTTTCAATTGGTGATTCAAAATAATTGGAGGTATTGATTAAATCTTATCGATGCTAAATACAATTTCCGGTTTGCTAGTAGACAGTATACCAATGATTAGTAGTACTACTACATAATGCGAAATACTTTAGCCACCGGAGTACTATTACGACAAATACACCTGAAGGATAAACCACAATGTATGTAACACATAAACGTACTATGGTGTATGGTCAATTGCAAGTAATTGCAAACCGTAATACCAAGCTGCATTTGTAAAAAGTAGTGTTGACTATACCGAACCAATCAGTTTAAAAGAATTTTAAGAGTGCTGCAATTCTGCAAAAGATACATCGCAACAAAGGCCCGCCACATGGACCTGGGTTAGCGATTATGCAGTTGACATTTTTTCTAGCTTCCATTGTGATTCACAACGAAGGTTTTGTCTTAAAATATTGAGTCTTCATTTTAATTGGTTATGGAAAGTAACAGTAAGTTACAAATGTGTGTCTAATAACTTGGTGGTATATATTGACATCCTTGACAAGCACAATGGCAGTTAGTATAGGAAATTGATGCATTGGTAACGTCAAGCAACATGAACGGCGAACACCTCATTAAAAAATGCCCCGGTCTCATCGGAGGAGTAGCCATTCCATCTGACATAAGAGTGTCTCGTACTTTTTAAACATAATTGCTGATTCTCTTTCTTTTTTGATAGATTTGACAACATCTTTCCACACACCACCAAAGTGACGTGATGTCGGAAGGATAAAATGCCAGTTAATATGGATGACTCGTAAATCTTCATCAGTGTATTTTTGCCTCCTTGTTGTGATCGTTTAATCCTACCTTGGGTACCTACAAAATAAGATCTATTGTCTGAATAAATTCGATTCGGTAAGCCTTTACGTACGATAAACCTCCGTAAGTAGGCTATAAATGCCTCGCTTGACAAATACCACTTCATCATTAATAATCTTGATGATAGGTTATCAAGGTGAATAACCTTGATGATAGGAACCAGCAATGTCTAGTTAACACCACCTACTTAAAATAGTTTTGACAGCGTTACTCGATGAGATGGAAAGTTACCCATCTTTTGTTGTGATATAGTTAATTTGTAACGATAACAGTTGACACATGATTAATTGATTTTCTCCACTAAACGCTTAGCTCCGATTACCCAATACGTCTGGCGAACGATTGTCATTAATTGATGTTGACTTGGGTGCAAGCGTTTCTTGTGTAGATGTTTAAATAACTTTCCTTCAAATGGATTCTGTTTGTATATGATGAGTAAATACTTTGCTTCACTCATACCATTAGTTGCCCTTGTCATATGAAGAGCTATCAAACATACCATTTTAATTTTAGTTTTAACATTGTCAATAAATCGATAACATTGAGCCAGAGTTAAAATTATTAAGGAAAATGACAAAGATTTTGTCAGACAGCCTAATGGTAGTTTCGTTAAAGAAGCAAGTTGTATAAGTGTTGGCTTTATGAATGTATGAGTTTCGAGTCATACCCTTCATCGCAAGTTTGGCCAGGATCCTTCAAATTATTTAGATATTACAAACAAAGTTTTATTAATCAGCTTGTCCGGCAGAATTGCTGTTGATGCAATGTTTCTGAAACATGGTCACAGCTATTTCTGCCAGATAACTAAGTATACATTTTCTTTTTTTTTCTATACATGTTAGATGTCACTAAAATAGTTTCACCAATAGCTGTGTCACCAATACCAACAAAACAGACAAACCAATACAATAATTCGAACGTTTATACAATTATTTTCTAAAGGTCGATACGCAGCTCGAGCTGAGATAAATTTTCCATACTAATTTGACATAAAATTTAGCTAGCTAAGAGCCCGACAATATTTTTGCACACAATTTCGCTCACCGGTACGCAGCTTGACATGAAAAATAATGGAAAATGTAGTTTGTCGGATTGTATAATAGATGGCACTACTATGAAGTCTCCAATATTTTAGCGTCGATTTATCTGCACGGTACATTAAGAAATTTTGACATTTCAATAGGTATTTTTCCGCGTACATGGTTTGCTATAATTTTTTAAATACGTAAATTTTTTTTATAAAAAAATCAAAAAACACGTCAAATTAGACATGTCAAAATTGTCAAAGCTTGAATTTATCTGAAGATTTGTGGAGGTCTCGTTAAAATTTAGTTTAGCTCGAGCTCCGTACCTAGCTTTAGGAACGAATCCCTAGAAAATTATTTCTAGATAAAGCCACTGAATTCTTCTCAGTAGTATTTAAGGATTTTGCTAAAAGGTTACATACAAATCTCCACCTAACAGCCGCAAAATCGTCAACTGGCAATTTTCCAATCGAAAGGTTACTCAACTCTAACCGAAATAACGAAAATTATTTATTCTGAAAACAAAGCTATAACCATTAAAAATCTAATGAATCAAGCTGTTTTTGCCTATAACAATTATATACATGGTTTAACGAAACCAACACCATGTGAACTACATAGAGGACATATTATAATAAAAAACTGCCAACTGATATTTCAACGCAAGCAAGCGACTATCTTGAACAAGTTAGAAAATAATATTTAGCAATTGCAAGTTACATAGCTAAGCTTAAATAATACATCTAAAACTCATAACATGGAACAACGCAACAAGAATCGTAGCGATTCAAATAAATTCCAACCAGAACAATTAATTTACGAGAAAATCACGGCACGTGACAAACTCGCACCTAAATATAAAACACACATAGTAGAAAAAGATCATGACATTACCATCACTACCGGCAAACGTACATAAATATAAATACACATAGTACTACCATGGTATGTTAGCCATTTTGTCGTGCTAGATGTCGCTACTGGTATCGTTTTAAAATAATTAAAATATTTGTATACCTATAATCGCCTAAATGTCATATATTTATACTTAATTTTGACGATATCGATCCGACATCTGGAACATCAATGGGTAAATTGTTTTTTTCTTATGATGGTAGTACTATGTGCATTTATATTATGCCAGAAGCAATGGATTAGTAGCTCTATCATATACTAAACTATTCCACATAATCGAACTCAACGATTTAACTACCAGTTTAGAAAATATTAAAATATTCTTCACTGAATTAAACCATCTTGTGATGGAAAAGAAAATTACAGATATTTTTAGAACAAACATTCTCGACAGAAAGTTCGAAAAGTTCGGTATATTCAACATATTTTATCCAGAAATGCCAAAAAAACAAAAACGTGGATTTATCCGATCCACTATGTAACGTTCCATACGGTGGGGCACGTAACTTCATAAAAAAAACAACTCTCAGCTTGGAACGAACACAGATTGCCACATATACTGAAATCCCCCAATTCATCCTTGTTCGTAAGTCGAATTGTTATCCACCCGTCTGACGTACTCAAAATTAACAAAAGAAGAATTATCAACCACATTTTTAAATATTTCAATGATAACCCGAGATATTTATTTCGTTTTTTTTTTTAATTTAAATAATGAGCAAAAGCGGACTGCTGGTATGTGAGCCGGCGGACAGATGGCAGTAGCATCAATCAAAGAGAAACTCCAATATTAAAAATGAGGTTTCGAGGGTGAAAGTGACTTGGACGATAGCGGATGGAACGAAGCCGAATAGAAAGAAAAAAAAGGTAATAGACTCATGACAGTCTTGAAGCAGTAGTCGTGGGTAAACAGTAGCCAAGACTGAGAAAGACAAAAAGAATATTAACAAGATTTAAAGTTTAATTGAGAGATTAATTTAAAATGTTAATATGATGAATGTAATATGTATCAGAGTTTGCGAACATTATTGTATTTATTAAAAGTGGATTTGAACATAATCAAAACTTGAAAATTTGAAGATTCAAAAACACGTGATACTAGCGGTGACTTATAAAAAAAACTCTTTAAAAACAAAGTTGATGACGACATTTTTTGGTGGTTCTTAAGTGATACGAGTGTTTGTTGTGTTGTGTTGCGTCATCCGTTTTCTAGTTTTTTTTGTGCATTTCACACTGAATTGTGTACTTAATCTGTGTTCGTGACGTGGTGGTAGTTTTATTTGTTTTTCATTGTCTACCCAAAAACTCCCGCTATAGTGTGTATGGCACGTTACAATTACAGGAAATCTAGACCAAGAAAATTATAAGAATTTGAAAATATTACAAGCACGATAAATAAACTAAACATACTAGTACAAGAATACATGTCAATCAGCAGGACAAATAAAATGTTAAGGAAGAATTAGATAAAAATTGATATACATTTGATATACAGTATATTACAATACCACCGACCTTGAGGTAATACTAGAAATTTCCTAATTTCTAGAAAAAAAATTTAATTTTTGCAAAATAAAAACTTTCCCCATTAATAATTATATAATAACTCAAAAATCTAATAACCTAATTTCCAATAACCTACAACATATGCTAATTAATAAACCTTGCCAAATAAAAGAAAACATATACTACTTCCAGAAGGAACAAGTATATCTTAATAATAAAACATGCATCTCAAACTTCATAAACAACAAAGATGCAGAATGTCAATCAACGCAAACTTCGCAGACGAAAGAGGTATGGGACGACGGTCATCTATTCATTCAATCAATAAAATAACTCCAAAAAAGAAGAAATAATCAAAATAAACCAATGAATTTACAAAAGAGTCAACCAACAGAATCCTTTAGTCATCATGTCAGAGGTGGTATGTCTTATGCTCAGGTGGCTGCGACAGGAAAGGTCAACTCAGAACCAGTGTTGAATCCTACACATTCGAATAGCCTGATGGAAATGATGCAGAATGTTTCGAATGCCATAAACAACCTTTCTGAAAGGCTACAAAGATTGGAGCAGGGCAATTCGGCCTTATTATTCTAATTATTTCTCCCAAAATGATGTACCAAGAAAAATTGAGAATTGCTGTTATAATAAAAAACTATATTAAACACCATGAGTGCCAGCATTATCAATCACCTGAAACCCAACTTATCATAGTAGAAATTACATCTACCCAGCAACGCCTTCATATAGGAGCGGTATATTTTCCACCTAGATACAACCTGAAGAAATCAAACTACTTGAATATCCTACAACATTTCAATGGTAGATTTATATTAGGAGGTGATTTTAATGCAAAACATGTTGACTTTGGATCAAGGCTTACAACAACAAAAGGTAACGAACTAAAAAATGCAATAAATGAAATGAGATGTAACATACAATCCACTGGCAAGCCGACATATTGGCCTACACACGCAGTTAAAACTCCTGATCTACTGGATTTCTTTATATCAAAACAAGTTTCATCAAATTTTATTGAAGTAGAGGATAATCCAGATATGGTCTCTGATCATTCTGCAGTGATACATACCATAAGCGACAAGATAATTAGGAAGGAAACAAGACCAACTCTTGTCAATAAAACAACTGACTGGGTTTGCTTCAGATCTGAATTAAAAAGCAATATTAATCTACAAACACGATTAAAACCGGTAACGGAGCTAGAGGAAGAGGTTGAAATCTTCACAAATATCATTCAATTAGCCGCGTGGAATAACACTAAAGAAAAAGCATCCAAAACTACTGGTTAAAGCTACCCAAGAGAAATTAGGAACGTGGTCTTAGAAAAAAGGAAAGCTAGGAAAAAATGGCAACAAAAGATCTGACAAGACGATCCTAAATAACAAATCACAGCAGCTTAAGCGAGGAATTCAGAAGCTAAATGAAAAATTGTTTTCTTCGTTTCTTGGAAAGTTGACGGCTGATGAAAATACAGACTACTCATTATGGAAGGCAATCAAAAGAATGAAAGCCCCAATCATGCAGATCCCTCTTATTAAACGTAGTGATGGCTTGTATTAAGCGTAGTGATGGTTCTAAAGCAACTACCAAAGAAAGCTATTGTTCAACTAACCCATTTGTTATTAGATTACGACATGTTCGTTCTGCCTGAAAAGTTGCAGAAGTTATTATGCTACCAAAACCAGGTAAACCGCCAAATGAAGCTCAATCATTTCGTCCGATATCCCTGCTTCATATCATCTCAAAGCTAATGAAGAGACTTTTTATGAGAAGAATGACACCAATAATAGAAAGTAGAAACCTAATACCGGATCACCAATTTGGATTCAGAAGTAAACATTCAACAATTGACCAGGTTCACAGAATTACAGACATTATAGAAAAGGCGTTAGAAGATAAACAAATTTGTTCTACCTTATTTCTGGACGTGGCAGCAGCTTTCGATAAGGTATGGTATGAGGGATTAATACATAAACTAAAATGTATGCTTCCAGGACCATATGTTGACCTTCTGGAGTCGTACTTATCTGAAAGACTTTTCAGAGTAAGACAAGAAGATGAGTATTCTGAACTGAAAAAGGTAAGGGCAGGAGTCCCACAAGGCAGTGTTCTGGGCCCACTCCTATATCTACTTTATACAAGTGATATTCTACAGACCGATCATGTAAGCATAGCAACGTTTGCTGACGACACCAGTATACTAGCAACAGCAAAAACTGTCGAAGAGACGGCGAATAAACTTCAATAAGCAAGTGAAGAAATTCACCAGTGGACCAAGCGATGTAAAATCAAACTTAATGAATTAAAATCTGCGCATGTCAACTTTACGAACAAACTATTGGTTAATCCGCCGCCAATCAGCATAAACGATGTCATGGTGCCATACAAGAACTCCGCCAAATACTTGGGTATGACACTGGACGTTAAGCTCAAATGGAAAGAGCATGTGAAGAAGAAAAGAAAGGACTTGATCTTAAAAATAGACAATTGTACTGTCTAATTGGACGAAGGTCAAAATTAACCACAGACAATAAAATTTGATTTACAACCAAAACCGGTCTGGCTATATGATATTCAGCTTTGGGGCTGTACTAAAAATGCTAACATCAAACCTATACAAAACTTTCAGAATAAGGTACTTCGGAGTATAGTCAATGCGTCCTAGTACATTCGTAATAAGGATTTGCATCGAGATTTGGGGATACCGGATGTATAACACGAAATAAAAAGATTTACAACGAAGCATGAATCGAGGCTATTGCAACATGTTAATGCGGAAGCCTCTCGACTACTGGATAATGAACACTTGGTTAGAATTAAACTAAAGAGAACCAAACCATTCGTTAACGAACAGGCATTGGAGCATCGCTGGATCAACAGTGACCTCATTATAGTTTAGTTTTTAAGAATTCAGATGTAAATTGATGGTTAGTCTGAAAAGACTAGTTTCAATATATAATATAATAAAAATAAAAAAATAAATAAACAAACAAATGTGGCCCACAAAATATTAAAATCAAAGGAATCAAATTACTGAAATTCCAAAATTACGCAATTCAAACAGAAGGACATGTGTGCACCGACGACCGCATCAAAAGATTGCATAAAATAAATGTGGTACAACCATTCGACAACATTGTAATCAATACAACGAAAATTGAAATAATAAACAACCGCTTTTGGTCTCTCAAAGCATCAATAAAATCAAGCATCAGGGAAATCAAAAACAGGATTACCAGTTACGCCGAGCACGGCTCTCATTACACGATATTTGCGATAAGACCATTGAATGTTGATCGTTCACTGACTGATTACCTGATGATCTGATAACTATATCCAAAGTGTCTAGCTATATTGTGGAACTTATCAATTTATATAGCAATATATGATGATACTTATTATATATCCGACATGTAAATCTTGATGAGCATGCCTCTCTCGCATGATGTATTCTACAAATAGGTGTATTAATTTTTTTGTTTTAATTTAAGCTCACAAAACACCATTGGCACCACTGTCCAATGATATAAAAGACACCATCGCCTTACCACGATCTATTAAAATATTTTTAATTTGTAGTTATAGAAGCAACTAAGCCACCAACCAATTCATCATGGTTTAAGGTGCGTTACGACCGGGTAGTATCCAAATGTTTGTATCAAGTTATCTACCATATTTTCCCAAACGGTGCATAAATTATGGAAGGTTTGTTCAGCTGATAAGGAAATATATTTTCTATTTATCACTTATTAGAAAACATTTTTTTTTTGTTAACTGAAATATGCGGCACAAATGATGATAGATTTAGAGATAAAATTATCGGAAATTAATCCAACCGCTTTTCGAATTATATTTCGATTTCTAAGTATTCATAAGATTTAGAATTATAGATTTGAATATTTTTTTAGTATTATTTCAAATTTAAATTGATTTCGAAAACCCACATATCGATCAATCATATTCGGCAATACAAATTAAATCCTTAAATATATAAACTCATGATTGATCGAATCAGTAATCGATTTTTATATTTTATGAATGAATGATTTCATATATATCTGTTACACGTGGAATTTCAATTTCACTCAAAAATTATTTTACTCCTAAAGAATATACACCCTGCAAATACCAACAAGTTGAAGTTGTACAAGGTGTTGATCAAAAGTCTTAGTGATGCATATGAAGAGTGTATTTTATTGAGGTGTGGCCATTATCATGATTAGTGGAATACGATCATCAACCAAACTAAAAATATGAAAATGTAATTTGACGGAATACATTAAAATGCCAGACGGCATACTCATATTACATATCATAATCATAGTCGACGTTAACTTTTCGGTATGTGCGATAAATTATGTGAACATTATCAGTATGACTATGTATACAACACTGTCATTATGCAATATGTGAGATGTGACACCATTGTAGACAAATTTAAATTTTATATTAAATATTTGATGATAACGTATGATAGCACAAAAAATTGTATAAATACATCACACCATTTAAATTCCATCATCGTATTCTGCTTCTCGAGAGATGATTATCTTTAATTTATCGCTCAACTATTTTTGATATCTTGTGTTGATAAATCTTAACTTGAGTGCTATATCCTTTTTTGACCCTTAAAACACATAAAATATAAATACATTTGTGACATCTTTATTCGTATAGTCGACACCAGCATATTTATCACCATTGATTGTATATAAAGATAAAAAAAAATGTTTTAAATCCTTTCTAAAAATAAAATTTAATTTATTTTAATGACCATTTAATGCATAATCAAATATTAATTAATAATTTTCCTTTAATCCATTTTTGGATGATGTTAAAATATTTTATATTTTAAATTATAATCCAAGAGAAAATAATTGGGATTGTTTAGAAAAATAAAATTAAAGTGACAGTACTTTAAACAAATCTGGTCTTAGGATGTGTATACAGGGTAATTCAAAATGACCGGAACATTAAATTACTACGAAATATTTTAGATCTGTAAAAACTTTAGCACATGAAGATGATAGGTCCATTCCCAGGAGCAGGGCTGGCCCTTCATAGGTGCAAAATGGTGCACTGCAACTGGGCGACGGAAAATATCAATTATAAAAGGCGCCAGTTTATATATAAAACATAAAAAATAATTTTCTCTAGCCATCTAATTTATATAAAGAATCTAATTTATCTAAATCCAATTCTATTCAATTAATTCTTGTTGGTACAGAAATATTTAGAAATTTACACCTTATTCCATTATTTTTGTTTTGATTCAATTTACATTTCCTTGGTGTACAAAACCAAAGTTTCCTATATATACAAAGCCGCAATGATCGGACATATTTTTAACTGAGCTTAATATAAGGGTCATACATTTTACGATAGAACACATGTAAAATATGTTTTTTTTTTATTCACATTTTTGGAATGAAAGAAATTCATAACCTATATTATTTTTATATCAATATTTAAACAATATCTTCTAATATATCATAATTAAATGTCAATTAATATTCTACTGAATATATTGTTATATTAACATTTTTAAATTAAAATGATATGAATTTCATTTTTTAAATAATTTTCTACGTTTTCTTACGATTTCTTTGAAAAATAGAGTTTTTTTCGTCTTTCTACTACCTCTTTTTTAAGTTCGAGATCATTGCGGCTTTGTATATATAGGAGGCTTTGACAAAACTAAATAATTTTTGCCTTTTAAAATTATTAATCTTCTCGCGAGAGATACAATTTATTTCTTTTCGTTTTTTGTTTTTTTTTTTCTTTTTTGGCACAAAATTTTAAAATGCGGCCTACCAAAACCAACACTATTGTATAATTATACAAGCCATGAAGGCTGACTAAACCACGAATATTATTAAATAATATAACTACTATTTGTTTTATCTTTCGCATTCATATATTTTATTTTTTTTTTACGAATATGAATAACAAAATTAGAATGTTTATATACAATTTAGTATGTAGTTATTTTTTGTTGCGTAAGTATTGAACCTTCACGGCTTGTATATACAATAGTGTTGGTTTTGCTTTAGTGCATATTTCAATTTTGTTCCAACTGTTAATATTGAACAACAATGCATA